>JAENPR010001859.1:0-102238 GCA_018135685.1 Themeda triandra | reverse complement strand
CTTAGACATCTTTGTTTCTTTTCGGCTCTAGTTCAGTGACTTGTTTGCCAAATGCTTGTTTACTGACTATTGCGTTGCACCTGCAGGCAAACACATATGACGAGCTCCCAGAGCAGCTCCTAGCGC
This sequence comes from Themeda triandra, assembly GCA_018135685.1. Taxonomy (NCBI): domain Eukaryota; kingdom Viridiplantae; phylum Streptophyta; class Magnoliopsida; order Poales; family Poaceae; genus Themeda; species Themeda triandra. The sequence continues at coordinate 102,112 of JAENPR010001859.1, read as the reverse complement.
TGCACGCTTATCACACATCGAACCTTCCGCAGCAGTGTGTCCTGACCTTGAAAACATTTCGTGAGCGGGACAAATCAATCTGTGCAGATTCTTTCATTCTTTTCCCCCAATGGCCCAAATGCTCTCAATTTGTTCAGTCACTGCAGCATTTTGCAGTTCGATCCAGTGAGGTTCAGACAGACTGCAGCAGTCCACAAGTGCTTGAACCTCGCCTTCATACAGTTTTGGCTTTTTTGGTCTTTTTTTTATTACTTTACTGGTGTAGCTTGGGCTTCTTATACAGATAAATGCAACAGATACATCAAAGTAAGATATACAGATTTTTTGGTTTCTAGCTTGGGCCGGGAAACCAATTCATGTACATTCGCAGCCCTGCAACGAGGATACATCAGTGTTTTTTTTTTTTGAAAGGTGTATATTGTTTTTTACAACACTATAGTATATTGGTTGAAAAATATACACCAGCCTTGTAGCTGACCTTTTGTGTACTATGCACTTCGTATGTGCGGTTTTTTTCCCCCTTCTTCTGAAGTTCAGGTCTCCAATAAGAAAATCTATATTCGTCACAAAAAAAGGAAAGGACAATCGACACACAATTGGCGGTACAGATGAAGTTGAGTATTTTTTCAAAAACTTAGAACCATTTTTGACGCATGTTGCAAACAAAAAAAAAGACACGAGGTCATAAAGAACTTATAGTTGTATTGTAGGTTTGCATAATAATGGGCATATACTGAGGAGTTATATAGTTTTTTTGGCACATCCTTGAACCGCTAAACTCGTTTTTTGTGCTTTCACCAATTGGGGCTTCCTTCATTGCTCCTCCGATCCAGCCCATGAATGCCACTTAAGGCCCATCACAGCCCAAACCTACTGGGCCTAAACCTCTCGCCGTCACGAGCTTTAAATGCGGATCCCCACACACTCCGCTCCCGCATCCATTCCACCATTGCCCCCCCAACCACTATCCCCCGCGAGCTAGGGTTTAGCCACCATGGCCGCCGCCGCCGCCGCCGCCGCGCGGAGGCTCCTCTCCCGCCGCGCCTCCTCGTCCTCCCTGTCCGCGCTCCTCCGCCGCGGCGCTGCCGCAGAGCAGTCGGTGCTCCTGCGCCCGGCCGTCGTCGCGGCGGCCTCCCGCCTCGGCTTCCCGCGCGGGATGTCGCGGCGCCCTGGCGGCGACGGCGGCTACGCCCCGGGGCGGGCCGGAGGGGGCGGCGACCGCGCGCCCCAGGAGATGGCGCCGCTGTTCCCCGGCTGCGACTACGAGCACTGGCTCATCGTGATGGACAAGCCCGGCGGGGAGGGCGCCAACAAGCAGCAGATGATCGACTGCTATATCCAGACCCTCGCCAAGGTCCTCGGAAGGTACGTACGGCTCGTTCTCCTCCCGACCCGCTGAGGCACCAAACGCCCCCTTTTAAGATTGCCGTAGTTCCCCTTTCGAAGCTGAGGAGTGGGGTGGTTTTGGAAAAGGAAATCTGACGTTCTGTTTTTCTGTGATACAGCGAGGAGGAGGCGAAGAAGAAGATCTACAACGTCTCGTGCGAGCGCTACTTCGGGTTTGGGTGCGAGATCGATGAGGAGACATCTAATAAGCTCGAGGGTTTGTTGAATCTATGCTATATGATGCGATTATTACTGTGCTGTCCTTTTTTTTTTTTGCTAAATTTGACCTGATACCTACCTGATGCCGTTTTGTTTATGTTGTGCTACAGGTCTCCCTGGTGTTCTTTTTGTGCTCCCGGATTCTTATGTTGATCCTGAGTACAAGGACTATGGAGGTAGATTTCTTCTCTTTCCTCACAGATATAGTTTTATTTTGTGGTATCACTGTATGATTCCTCGTAAGCATATGTTGGTATATGTCAGTGCTTGATTGCTTGTAGTAGATTGGGTCTAGCAAATTGGATGCATCGATTAAACATCTCATTTTGGAAGCATGATGAAGCCTTTGCCTTAATTTTAATTTCCAATGCCTATGGATTGATATCTAGACTCTTTTAGCCTTACCTGAATGAGATGGGAAATTAGGTTCATTATTGAATTGGTTTTTAGACATGGTTCCATTTCAATGCTGTCTCGTCAGGTCAAATCCTATGCCATTGATGTTCTAGTCCATCTTGGCAAAGCTGTGAAGCCCTGTGGGCAATGCCCAGCTTTGAATGCTAATGGACTGATAACAAGTGTCTCTCTAACGGTTCTGCGCTTCAATGAAATGGGGCTCAGATCAGTAGGGATGAGACATTGCCAGCTCATTTTGTGCCAAATAGAGGCTTTTATATGTTGTCTTCGTTCAGTAGTTGAACCCCTTCTAGTCCATCTTGGCAAAGCGTGGAGCCTAGTTGGCAATGTCTTGCTTTGAATGCTAATGGACTGATAATAAGTGTCTCTCTAACGGTTCTGCACCTCAATAAAATGAGTCACAGATCAGTAGGGATGAGACATTACTAGCATATTTTCATGCCTAATCTTTGAGGATTTTATAGTTTTGTCTTCAGTAGCTGAACCAGTGACCAGTCCAACCACACTGGTTTTCTAGTCCATCTTGGCAAAGCATGGAGCCTATTTGGCAATGTATTGCTTTGAATGCTAATGGACTGATAACAAATGTCTCTCTAACGGTTCTGTGTTTCAATGAAATGAGGCTCAGATCAGTAGGGATGAGACATTACTAGCACATTTTTGTGCCTAACCTAGAGAGGCTTTTATGAGTTCTATTTATCTTCGGTAGCCAAACCAGTGTCTAGTTCAACCACACTGGTTTTCTAGTCCATCTTGGCAAAGCATGGAGCCTAATTGGCAATGTCTTGCTTTGAATGCTAATGGACTAATAACAATGGTCTCTCTAACGGTTCTGCACCTCAATAAAATGAGTCACAGATCAGTAGGGATGAGACATTTGTTTTGCATTTTACTTGCATGTTTTGGCTTTTAAAGGTTTGTCTTTGGTAATGTCTGTTTACCATTCTTAACCACACTGGTGTTCTAGTCCATCTTTGCTGAACTTGGAACTTATCCAGCAATGTCAGTGTCTCTCTGTTCTTCACCTTAATGGAACGGGTCACAGATCAGGAGCTAACTGCTACTATGATCCATGCTATCCTCATGCACATGTTTTTGTGCCATGATTTTGTTTAGTCCATCTTGTCAAAGCAAGATAATCAATCGGCAATGTCTTGTTTTTGAATGCAAATAATGAACAACTTGAGTTATGCTCTTTACGAAACTAGAGTTGTGGATCAGCGGAGATAAAACATTGGATACTTCAAATGTCCTAGCATATTGGACGAACTATGGCAGTTTGGAATTAATATAGTATTGGTGTTGATAGGATTTTTCATTCTGTTTTCTGGTTACTTTTTGCATTGCTCTTGGAAAAATATGATAATGCCCCTGAACTTTTTATTCCACAGCCGAACTCTTTGTCAATGGTGAGATTATTCAGAGGCCTCCTGAGAGGCAGAGAAGAGTCGAGCCCGTACCTGAGAGGGCAGCAGATAGGCCTAGGTACAACGACAGGACCCGCTACGCTTACGCAGGAGGGAGAACCAGCGATGAGATGTGGGATAACAAGACCACAATAACGAGTCCAGGTGGTTTCAGCTCTGGATTTTAAGGATAGTATCGCATTTACTAAATGGACAATCTCCCAGTTGTGTGTTCACTTTGTGCGCTCTAGAGTATCGTTTCTATGTGCTCAACTTGGATGTATTGTACTCTGTAATTACATTTCTCAGAGATTGAAAGGACCTGGCTTGGAATGCGTTATTGCAGCTATTTGCTAATGTAAATTTGTTTCATGATCGAAACTGCTATTAGATTGACTGAGAGTTTATGAAGAACCTAGTATAATTTCATTCGTCTGTGCACCTTGTTTGCATCTCTTGAGAAAATCAGTGTTGCAGTGCGGCATTCTTGTCATTGTGGGGACTCGGAAATTTTTGTCATTGTTCAGCGGTCTCCAGAGATACAAATTTGATATTCTAGAACCGCTGAGCGCTGACTTGCTCGATAGATTATTATGAACTCATGAAGGTCCAAACTTCATTAGTTTTGTGCTCCTTACAATCATGCGATGACTTTCTGAACTGCGCACTAACAAATGTCATCGCTGAGACGCCTGAGCGGATTGCTGCAAATACAGCTCGACGACCTTCTCCTGCGAGAAGTCGGTGAAGTACCCTTCGCCGACGCCGACTCCCACCGCGGCGGCGAGCCGGCGCACCCTCTCCTGCACCTGGTCCGCCCCCACCGTGGCCGGGTCGAGCAGGTTGCAGGCGACCTCGGCTGCGCCGTCGCCGTGCGCGAGCCCCATGGCCTGCACGGACGCGAGCCCGCCGCCGCGCTCGCTGACGGCGCGCGCGATGCGCCTCGCCACGCCGACGTCGCCCGTGCGCAATGGCACGTTGTAGTTGTCCACCCACGCCGTGGCGCCCACCACCACCACGCCCTTGGACCTGGACGGCGTCCCGGGCCCGGTGTCGGGGGCCATTGGCAATGGCGACGCATCCGGCGCGCCGTGCCATTGCTCGCCGCCAGGCGAGGTCGGCGTGAAGTAGCCCAGCTGCCTCCTGATCGATGCCAGCGTCCTGCCTTCCTCGTGAGCTGCGCCGTAGAGATACGTCGGCACTGCTACGTAGAAATGCACAATGTTCAAGCACACATTTCAGTGAAAAATGCAGATTTTGGTTTGTTTTTCAATTATGTATAGAAAAAATTCTGCCTTTTTTTTTTGGCTCAGTTGATTCATTCTTAGAAATAGTTATCTACCATCAATCGCAGCAAAATGGCATTTTGGGGGTGAGGAGCAACGGACCACCTTGAAGCTTGTCTCCGATGTCCGTCGCCACGGCCCTGGTGAGCGCGGCGACGTCCTCGAGGCGGGCGCCAGCGAGAGGGTGGAACGCGACGTGGTCAACGACGCCGAGGCGCGGGTGCGCGCCGGCGTGGGCGCCGAAGTCGACGGCCTCGAGCGCGGCGGCGACCACGCGGAACGCCGCGCTGTGCAGCGGCGGCGTCTCGCCGTCGCCCGCGAGCGGGGACACGAGCGTGTACCCGACCCGGTTGTAGGCGTCGTCGGCGAAGGCGTTGACGAGCACGGCCGCCGGGCGGAGCGCCGCCGCGGCGCGCTCGATGGCGCGCAGCGCCCCCGCGTTGCGGGCCTCGGAGATGTAGAGCTTGCAGCACGCCAGCGCGGGCCTCACCATCCTCGCGCTCGCGACGTCGTCTCTCTTCGCCTGCGCCGTTGTCGTGATGGCAGCACAAGAAGCATTTTTCTGGGCCGGGGGAATTGGAGACGATAGCAACATCTGGTTTAGTGATGATGAGATGGTGGCTGCATTTGGTGGCGCAGAATCGTTCGTCTGGGACATGTGGCCGCAGATTTGCATCAAAAGCAACCTTTTTTTGTTCGATATTCCCTACGTGTCAAAATACAAGGCGCACACATATTTCAAAAATCAGCTTTGTATAATCTTTACCCAATAATTAGTCTAATTACATGAGCTATGAAAAAAGCTGTACTAGATTTGTATTTAAAAATACTCTACGGTGTTGAAAGGCCCAACTTTTATTGCCGCAAACAGTATATTGTAATGAAAGTACGTCAAAATCGCACCAGTTCGGCAGAACGTACGGCGTCTTGTTTTTCTTTTTGAGCGAAAAATACAGCGAGGCCCTCACTGTGAGATTTTATTTAAAAAAAAGCAAGAAACTATTGTATTTTCATAGAGGTAACAAGCGTCCATGATGTAACTCAATAGCTCATCTTCAGACTTTCAGAGGTCAGAGCTCAGCAGTCAGCACAAATTTCCCCCCCAACCCACAGATAAGAAGGAATTGGAGTCTACGTCTTACATCAGGATCAGAAAGGAAGTTTAGCGAGGCAATACAGTAGTCTCCATCTTAACAAAAGCCGAAACCTCAACTGAAAACATGAATTGGCATAGGTACCGTGTGGTTTTACATCTTGTCACCCTGATCCACAAAATTGTACAAGAGTCCCTGCACGCCCTGCTAGTATTACGCTTAGGATTAGACACATAAGGCAGGGCGGTCTAGTATTATTTTCCAGCTACAAAATCCCAAACAAAGATCTATAAGTTGCGGTGGAAATACCAGTATTCCATGCAACCAGCTATATTTTGCCCCTGCGAATTTCAGGCAGCAGCCTATTCTACCTCAGCTAAGGCACTATTGAAATGAGGATGGCTCCTAAAGTCGGCTATCCAGATGCCCCGGCTGCCTTTGCGTCCTTCTCATCTTCGCCTTGCTCTTCCTTCGCAAATTCCTCAATCAGCACCCGCTGTCTTGGTGTCAAATTCCTGCACGACATTATATGTGAGTCTCACCTCCAGCAGGTCGGTGCACAATAGTGTAGACCCCTCCATTTTGAGAGACAACTTACACAGGGATGTTGACATTGAAATGGACATATTGATCTCCATAGTACGGTGAGTTTCTTGCCTTGATCCCTGCAGGATACAACAGTATTTAGGTTTCGGTTTATATGCACATGCAAGTTGCCACATCTTAAACTCAAATCGGCAGTTCACCTAGATGCCAGTTCAATTTTCCATTCTAAACAGCATAAGCTGGAAAATTTGATTGATTGATTTATTTATTCACAAATTTTGTTACTTCCACAAAAGAAAATAATCTCAAACATCACTATTATGTTCCAGAGAACACTTCTCTGTTTATGTTCCCTTATCTCTGTGTGGTACTAAATGTTAATATCTTCCCTGTTTCACTTAACCTAACCACTTCATTCTGTGGAGTTAGCTAAACAACAATAATTTTAGGAATACCAGACATGTCAGTCGATAACAAGCACACATACCTGTGTTACAACATATGCAATTAAAGAGATAATGCCCTGGCAAAACGGAACAAAAGTGCGCAGAGTAAATTACCTTTTCCTCTCAGAACTACCTTCTGACCAGGTTGAGTACCAGGTTTGACCTGTGAGAAGATAGCAAGGTTAATAAAATTATCAAAGATATAAAGGGAATATAGAATTGAAGTCAGCTATCTGACATACTGACATACCTTTAGAACAACGTCTCCACTTAGAGTTGGGACTTGCACTGTCCCTCCCAAAATTGCCTACGAAGTAATATGAGCCATCAGAATACGCATCTACTAAAAACTGCTAAGAAAACAGTTTTGCAAGACAGCCTAATCGACAACTTTCAGGGGACTAGGGGATTACAGATGCAGGCACCAAGATATAGCCTAGCCTATACTGGAATATCTGAGTTACTAGTAGACAGGTATTTCATTTAAACAGACTCACATAAGATTCTAAATGCCTTGTTGGCGCTGACAGACAACATCAAGAGCCAGGTGTGATCAAAGTAAGAATATTGCTAGCATAGGTATAATCTTATAGTACTGTCTGAGACATCATAAAGATTTTTTTTCTTTCTTTGATAAGTTGATATATCAGAATGAGGTTCACATGTTAGCACTGTGAAAGGTGGTTAGCACCATATGGACACTTCATTTAACTATATTGATAGGGTGCAAAATGAACAGATTGTTGGAAAATGCACCAAATTACCTGAGTCACATTCAAGGCAGCATCAACATGAATATCACCTTTCTCTCTTCGGAATACAGGATCCTCACGAACCTGGACAACAAATAGCCAGGTGAAGGTTAAATATATTTGTTCATTCGTTATCAACTGTGCTACTAAACTGTATATAAGAGCTGAAGAGGACTGACCTTAAGGGTCACATAAAGATCACCTGGACGGCCATCTGGGTCTTCTCCACCTGATCTAACCACCTTTATAATATCCTCGTTATCCGAACCTGCAACAAAACGATAATGCCCAATTACATCTTGCAACACAGAACAAGAGCATCCTAACAGCTCTATAACTTTCCAATGAACCATGGCAACTTGAAACCCACCAGGCAGTATGTCAAGGCGGACTGTTTTCGTTCCAGGCACAACTTTGTTTCCTCTGCATGTCTTGCAGAATTCCTAAAAAAATAACATTGAAGCGTAACCAGTGTTGGGGGTAACTAATCAGAATTCTTAAGCTGCTCTGTAGAGTTAGTCCACAGGGCACAGGGTAACTCAATTATCTCTCTAAAAGTAGTTAACATGATAGAGCTCACTTTATGTGCAGTTAGGAAATAAATAATTTATGACTAGTAGGATAACATATGGTGAGGTAAAGTAATTAAGGCTTCAGGATCATCAACCTCAGTGAAATATTTGTGCCGAAGGTGTACTAGTGCTATGATGATTCATTGTATAGGAGGCCTGATACTACAAACTGTGCTACACTATATTATTTTTGTTGCTACTGACATAAATAATCATTCCAAAGGAAAACCTTACCTTCACAGTCTTCCCAGAACCACCACATTTTGTGCAAGTTGATTGCATCCTGAAGGGCCCGGTTTGCATGAACATCTGTCGACGATAGTTTATAACTAACATAAATAAGATCACTACTTAAACTGGATAGACAAAAGTAATGTTATTTATGGAGGAAGAACTAACAAATCCTGAACCCTTGCAAGATTGACATGTTTCAGGTTTGGTTCCAGGAGGCACACCGGCTCCACCTAAATAAGCCATCATCAGAAGAAAAAAAATCAGAAGTCCTAAATACCTAAAAAAATGGAGTTATGAGATAAACACTGCATCTACATACCGCAGGTTTGACATGTTACAGATGTTTGGAAGTTGATCGTTTTGCTGCACCCTTGAACTGCTTCCATAAATGATAATTCAAGTGCAACCTGTGAAATGGGATCAATGGAACTGCAATTCACAGGGTACAACTTAATGTGCACTGGAAATGAGTACAGAAATTACCTTAACATCTCGTCCTCCTAAATCCCTATCCCTGAAAATGTTCCTAAAGAACTTCATAACAAACAAATACAAAAATATAAAATTAGTTTTAGCATATTTAAAAGAGAACTAGAGTACACACATCAACTAAAAAGTCACCAGTTCTTAAATTATGAAACAATGGAGACAAGAAATAGAAACATAACACAAAAGTAGCCAACAAGGAATTACGTGACAAATAACGAAATTAAAGTTTTCAAAAAAAAAAAAAACGAAATGAAAGAAACTAATAGTCCTTTCCCAAATAAGAGCCGTATATATAAAATAAATGAAGTCATCCAGTATTGATTTCAGATAAGTTATGCACTTGAGGTAGAATAAATTGTAGCATGTATTAGATATTAGATAGAAGGAAGAAATCACAGTGCCTCGTAAACTCATGTTTTCTGTTTAGATCAAAGAAGCTCCATGAAATAAGAATGCAAAATGAAATGAGTTTCCATAGAAGATGAGTTTTTCCATAGGGTCATGACATATATTCTATGGAGTTGAAAAGAAGCAAACCAACAACTAAAACAGGAAATCTATAGGCTATGTTAAGTAAATTTAGGGATAGCATACATCGTTCATTCCACCACCACCACCGCCACCACCAAAAATATCCTCAAATGGATTTCCAAAACCACCCTCATAGCCAGTTCCGCCTCCGCCGGAAGCAGCTCTCTCATACTGATCAGGGCCAACCTGTAGGAGAAGATAATGCTAATTCCATCAGTGCTCCAAGGCACTAGGTAATCTTACTCTAAAGGTTGGTAGAGTCACTATTATTATGTATATAGTGTGGATAAGAAAACTACCAACAAATTTCAAACATTCAACCACTTATGAATCATCAATAAACATGAGCTAACAAAGAGTAGTAGAAATGTAAACATATATGTCATTGAAACAGTTGAATCATTACCTGATCATATAATGATCTTTTTTCTTCATCCTTTAAAGTCTACATTGACAACAAAAAATATGCATCAGAATTCACAGAACCTGCACACCTTTAAGTTAGGTATAAGCACAACACACTGAACTGAGTTCAAGTACCTCGTAAGCTCGTTGAACCTCTTGAAACTTTCGTTCTGCATCCGCATCACCTTTATTTGTGTCTGGATGAAGCTTCTTTGCAAGCTTTTAGGGCAAACGAAGCAGAAAGAGGTAGGCACGGTAAGGTCAATTGCATAATGGAAAGGAAATTGTCTAATGGTATTCTGAGTGTATGGAGGAAAGGATAAGAGCAGCATGTACGAACTTGATGAACAAAAAATGCTGACCAGATGCTAACCGAACTCTTGCTAAACTGGGTGAATGCTTATGCACTTTCTAAATGCAACGGTTCCGGACATTGAACCATGATGATTTTTGTACTTGGAACTTGAACACCCTACTGATTACACTTACAAATCGTAACACTAACTGAAATAGCACAACTCTAGTGCACCTAATTTGCACCCTAAGCATGCAGTACCAATATCTACTAATCCCTCAAATGTGAGGCTGAATAGATGAGAAGCATACCCCATAATAGGCCTTTTTGATCTCTGATTGGCTGGCGTTCTTACTGACGCCAAGCACATCATAGTAGTCCCTTGCAGCCACTGGCCTGGTCCCTGCACCACCGCTCCACCATCAGTCCCACACCCAACGAGTCGAGACCATCACTGACCCGAAACCAAACAAGCGAAGCAGCAACGCTTTCCCCACCACTCACTAACTCACCGTGGAAGAACCTGTGGGCGCCGCTGCTCGGCGACGAGAAGGGCGAACTCCGGGAGAGCGCCGCGCGTGCCGCGTCGCTCCATATCCCTGCAGGGGGCGCGGAATCAGCTGAGATTACGGGGAGCACGGCGAGGCCCGAGGAACCGGGAGAATCGGAGACCTAGTGGGGGTGGGGCATACCTCTGTGCGCCCGCGGGAGGCGGGAGGAGGAGGAGGACGCGGCGGAGGAGAGGGAGCGGTGGGCGAGCAGGAGCGCGAGGCGTGCGCCGGCGGGGAGCCGCATGGCGGCGGTGGCTGACTGGTGCGCGTGTGGCCTCGCCGGCGCCGCGCGTGTGCTTGCGGGTTAAGAAGAGAACACTGCGCCGAACGTTCTGGAATGGCCGGGCCGGGGGACCTCGAGATGGGCCGTTTGGGCCTTGTGTCCAAATGCTTCCACTGCACCGGGCCCCAGGCTTGCCCAGTTGGCCAGAAATAAAGTTGGCCAGTTGTCTGTTTCATCCTCTTTGGCGTTTCGGGTCTTTGGCGTCCCTGGGCGACTCGAGAAAGTTCACGGCGCCGCCTCTAGCCCGCCCCCGTCGGACCACCGCCACGCCGGCGCGTCGCCACCGGGCGTCTCCTCGCCCGTCTCCGCCGCACGGCCAGGCCCCGCGGCCCCGGCCCCATCGTTCTCGCGCTCTCCTCCAGCGACACTGCACCATCGTCGCCAAGGCGCCGCGGTGCAGCCCATCTCTATCGCCACAACATGGCCCCACAACACCGGCGTTTGCTATATAGCTAACCTCAGGTAAGACATCCTGCCTGGCCTTGTTCGTCTCGCCGGCTTCATCCTCCTCTGCAACGGCGGCTGCAACCCACGCCTAGGGTTCCGGCGCACTTGGTCTCGGTGAGCAGGTCCCATCCCCTAGTTCTAGCTCCGCGCTCGGCGTCGACGGCTCCAGTTCACCACGTGGCTGCCCGGGCTGAGCTGCCACCTGCGGTGCCGCCCCTTCCTGCCTCGCTGTCGGCGCCTTCCGCTTCCAGGTCTCAGGCGATTTGGGAGGTGAGTCCCGTACACCAGAGTCTGGTGGCCGTCGTCGCCCTCAACCACCCCATCCGCACGCCCAGAGTCCGGCGGCCGTCGGAGCCATCAACAGCCCCGTCACGATCTTCGTTCCCACAACAGGCTGTTCATGTGCGGAGGGAAGGCTTGTTTCATTACAGAGGAGAGCTCGAAGATGGGGGCATCCAGGGGGGAGCTGGAGGTGGACGAACTGCTCAGCAAAATCCAGCTGAGCATGGAGGAGAAGGATGGCGTGGTGTTGGCGAAGGTGGACCGGGACAATCTCCCGGCGGTAAAGTGGATGGCGGCGACGAAGCTCCTGACATCGAAGGATTTTAGCGTGACGTCGCTGATGTCAACGATGCGTTCAGCTTGGAACCCAGCGAGGGAGGTGTCTTTCCGATCTATTTGGAAGTACTTGTTTGTGATCCAGCGTTTTGCTTGGGTGATTGGTAGCGAATCATGGAAGAAGGTCCTTGGATTTTTAGTGGCTATGCACAGATGCTGGAGGAGTTTGACGGATCGACTACAATTCCCAAAATGATTCCGCATAAGGTGTTGAGTTGGATTCAAATCCACAAGATACCCCACTTGTTCCGCACCGAGGATATTGTGAAGCAACTGGCGGCGAAGGTGGGGGGAAGTGCAGGAAGTAGAGATGAGGGCGGTGCCCTCGAGGACAGGGGATTTTCACCGTGTCCGGGTGAAGCTGATGGTGGCTAAGCCCTTGATTAGTGCGGTAACTTTTGCTCTTGGAGGGCAAGCCAAAATTTTGCTCCAAGTGAAGTATGAGAAGCTTCCTCGGTTATGTGCCCAATGTGGTTTGATGGGCATGTCCACTTGGAGCGTGGTGCGGGAGAGTATGCAGAGAAGGATCTTCAATTTGGTGGTTGCATGATTGCAGAGGCAGTTACTTGGCACCCAGGCAACCCGAGGTTTCGATAGTCTTTGCTTGGTGCTCGTGAGGTGCTGAGGGATGGTGCTGGACGTGGGGGAGGCGGACTGGCTGATCATGCTCGAGCAACAGAGCGCGGTAGAGGCAGAGGCCATGATGGCTGGGCCAGAGGACCGCAGGGAGGTTTGTTGAAGAAGAAGAACAAGGATGAGAATGACAAGGTGCTGGATGATATTGCTTCTAGCCCTATGAAGGAGAGCAAGGAGGCAGGAAACGAGGTGGCTGGGAGAGAGGAGTCGATGGCGAAGGAGCAGCTGGACTTGGAGGTCATCTCGAAGGGTGGGGTGGACGTGGAGGTTCCCTCTCCGCCTTCTATCTATGTCCCTCCACGGGGCAAGAAGAGGTTGAAGAAGCTTGATGCACAAGGGAAGAAGAGCAGCACGAGCAAATCTATGGCGGGCTCTGAGGAGGAGCACCGCCAGATGCAATGGGTTGCTTAAGCTAGAACTATCACAGTTTGGGCAACGCTGTGACAGTGAAAGAGCTTCGTGATTTTATGAGGCGAGTTGCTCCGACGGTGCTTTGTGTTCTCGAAACTCAAGTACACAAAGTAAGGGTAGAAAAATTAAAAAGTACTCTTGGCTTTGATTGTTCTTTTGCTGTTAGTAGTGCAGGTCGTAGTGGTGGCCTGGGTACTTTGTGGAACAATAATACAAGAGTGGAGATGTTACCATACTCTCAGTATCATATTGACACAATTATTACAGAGAATAGGGAAGAGGCTTGGCGGCTCACCTGTGTTTATGGTGAAGCGCAACTGGGGGAGAGGTGTGGCAGAACCACCCTAATTACGTGGCGCACGTGCACTTGTCATTGCCCTAAGGACCTCTGACTACTGCATACGAGAGACAGATAATTCTGGAAGTCTGTCGGGTGTCCTCAGGAAACCCGAATCATCCACATTTGACAACTCATACCAGGATCAACAAAGGAGTAACTATAACATTACAACATTTGTTACAAAAATATACATCGGAGTGCGAAAGGTTGATAATATTAATTTTACAAAACATGAATAAGTTATTGTCGGGTACCTAAATCAGGGGTACCCTTAACCCTCGACTGATTTGGATTAACCCTGACACGAGTAGATCAAGCCCATCATTATCCTCTGCCAAAACCCTTGCAAAAAGCCTAGTATCCAGTGTCGAGGCATTCAACCCAGGCGCCAGGCAATACTGGGCCGACCCACGAACGGGTCTCGATGGCCCAGCTACCGCACGCGCCGAACAAAACCGCCTCGACTCAAGGCTGCACGCCCCGCTCGACCAACCCCTCGATTACGAAAGTCTACGCGAGCGAACGAGGCCCCCCCCCCGAGTATGGCGACCCCCTCGATTGCTTACCTTTTCACCGCTCCCGCCTAACTTCATGGCTACAACTGCGGTAACAGTGGACGGTACACGGGTCAAATCCTCCTTTTACCGCCCATGCCCCGGGATTCAGCGTGACAGTTTGCACTGTACCGCCACTCCGTGCACTGTCCCACGTGTGGCACCCCCTCGAGACGCATTAGTCAACACGGATCCCGCATTTCCCGAGGCTCGGTCTTGACGAACCATACCTCGACCCCACTCAACACCCCCTCGAGTAAGGCTCCAGCACTGTTGGGCAGCACCGCCATCACGCCTGACAGGACAGCGGCAGGAGCGTGCATGCCCATGCGCAGGAACCAGTCCGTCGTCGCCCATCAGCCGCGTCATCATACGCACGGGGAGGACGGGCCATCGCATCCAAGCATGTCACTACAGGATCCACCACGCCGGGCGCACGCCTCTACAGTCTCGACGACATGATCGGCATCTCCTCCCCGACGTCAGCACCCACGATCGCCCTAGGATCCATGTACTCCTATGCCTCTCCTTCGCCTATAAAAGGAGACGCCAGGGCCTAGTATTGGGGGTTCCAAGTCCGACAACTCCTAGCGGAGACCACAACACACTCTAGGCTAGAACTTTCAGAGCCCAGCGCGCTCAAGTCCTAGCCCCTCCTACTCACTCACTCGCTTGTATTCGCCTCTGTACAAGCACTTCGATGCGAGATAATACAAGTCCCCCCCCCCCCCGGCGGACGTGGGGCCTTCTCTTGCCCGAACCAGGATAAAAATCTTGTGTTCTTCTTGCATCACCATCCGGATTAGGGAGCACGCGATACAAATTTACTTGTTGGTGCTAGGCCCCCCGGGGTTGAAACACCGATAGTTGGCGCGCCAGGTAGGGGCCCGCGTGTCACTGACGATTTCCCGCCATTTTTTCGGATGGCCGACCCTGCTTCACTGCTTCCACGCACTATGGTGATCTGATTTGGGAGTTTGGAGTTCATGTCACTTGGCCACGGCTACGACATGACTCTGCTCTCGGTCAGAGACCCGAGAGGAGGCCACCACGAGCGCCCACGCTTGGGAAGGGCCGCGCGCCGGTCGCACCACCACGCTTCCCCGCCGAGGAGGAGGCGCAACCGGCGTCACAGTCGTCGCCAGTCCGCGTCAGGGCTGGCATCCACCTCTTTCCCAGCAAGCGACGCAGGGCCCCTGGTTGGGGACCTGTCTGACCCACGCCCGGGAGCGGAGGTTGGGCCGGCAGGGCTCTATGGAGTCACAAACTTCACGTTCGCAATGCGCACATCTAGGGAGCCGGGCGCTCCCCCGGCGTGCGCGACCCCGCCATCACCCAACCTGTTGCCGCATGAGGTATACAGTGCTCGCCGGCCGTTCCCATTCGGCCTAGGCAATGCAGCCTCGACGTACTCCGCTGGGATTCATTCCAGCATGGGCACACGTGAGGATCGCTCGGGGATTCTCTTGAGCGCCACTATGGGCCTGGCGATGGTAATGCCAGCGTCCGTAGACCTCGGTTTCTCGCGGGCGCCGGCCCGAGGCGCTACACCCTCGGCACCATGCGGCGTCAATTGGAGGAGGAGCGCCGCGGGCAGCCCCCCATCTCCTGCTCCGGCGACTCTGACTCCGACCACTACGACCCCACACGGGAGTGCTTTCACATCGATGGCGCCATCGAGTCGAACGCCGTCACGGTCGACCCCACGGTGGCGGCCGCAGCGGGAGATGGCGGTGCGACCCCGTAGCAAGAGGAACCACCGCCGGATCCCGCCGGTCCACGACTTCCCCAGGATGACCAAGCAGCGCAGCTTGCGCAAGTCCGGGAGCTGAAGGCTAAGCTCGACGAGGAGTGCGAGCGCCTGAACCAGCTCGAACAGGCCCTCAAGCAGATCCACGGGCCCCCGCGCGGTGGGAGGGCTCGAGGCCGAGCTCGAGAGGTCTTCCAGCAGATCATGGAGGACGAGGCACCCGAGTGCCCTGCCGTCAACCGCTTCCCTCGAGCCAGTCAGAACATCATAGCAGCAACCATGCTTCTGCACAACATGCCCGCGCCATCAAACCCTCGCGCCCAGTGAATACATGATGAGGTCGAGGGTCTCCTCAAGGTGGCGGCCGCACAACAGGCCGAGAGCTCGGCCTCGAGACGCCGAGGGGGAGCGTCGGAACGACCCGTCGAGCCCCTCGGCACAAAAGAGAGGCCTTAGTTCACCAGGAGGCGGCCCCTCGAGTCAGGAAGGCGGTCCCCGTCCGGGACTGCATCGTCGATAACCGCGATCCCCAGGACGCGCACCACGACATCATCGAGAATGGACGGCGCAAGAATGGGGGAGCGGAGGATCGAGGTTACAGCGCTCATCGTGGGGGACACTACGATAGCGACGAGGACCACCGGGCTCCCGAGCCCCCGGGCCCTCGAGCCTTCAGCAGGGTGATCCGCAACACGCCGTTGCCAAGCCCCTTTCGACCCCCCACAAGCGTCGTCAAGTACAACGGCGAGACCAAGCCAGAGCTCTGGTTGGCAGACTTCCGACTAGCCTGCCAGCTAGACGGGGCACACGATGACCGCGCCATCATCCGCCAGCTCCCCTTGTTCGTTTTCGACACCGCTCGAAGGTGGCTCGAGGAGCTCCCTCCCGATCAGATCCGCAACTGGGCCGACCTGGTGCGGGACTTCGAGGGAAACTTCAAGGGAACCTACATCGCCCTGGCAACTCCTGGGACCTCCGCAATTGCAAGCAGCAGCCTGGGGAGTCCCTCCGCGACTTCGCCCGGCGCTTCTCCAAGCAGCGCACCGAGCTACCACACATCTCCGACCACGACATCATCTTGGCGTTCGTCTCAGGCACCACCAGCAAGGAGTTGGTTCAGGAGCTAGGGCGCGACCGCCCCAAGACCGTCGACGAGCTGATGGATGTCGTCGCCAACTACGTGGCTGGTGAGGAGGTGGTTGGGGCCTTTTTTAGCGAGGAGAAGGACAAGGGGAAGCCGCAAGCGGGCGGTGGCGAGGGCCCGAGCAAGGGCTCGAAGAAGAACAACAAGAAGAAGAGGGGAGTCCAGCAAGGCAAGCGTGAGGCTGTGGACGACGATCTCATCGCTGCGGCCGAGCGCAAGAGGCCTCGAGCCCCCCGGAAGGGGCCGTCTTCGACAAGATGCTGAAGGAGCCCTGCCCTTATAATAGGGGGCAGGCCAACCACACGCTCGAGGATTGCCGCATGCTTAGAAACTACTTCGAGAGCTTGGGCATCAAGAAGGGCAACCAGAAGAAGGACAAGGGTGGCGACAAGGAAGACGACAAGTTCCCCGAGGTTCTCGACTGCTTCATGATCTACGGCGGCCCCTCGACCTAGTTCACGCCTCGACAGCGCAAGAAAGAGCGTCGAGAGGTCTTCTCGATCTGGGTGGCCACGCCCCAGTACCTCGACTGGTCTGATGCGCCCATCACGTTCGACCGTGATGACCATCCAGACCGCGTCGTCAATCCTGGGGCCTACCCACTCATCGTCGACCCGATCATCGTCAACACTCGCTTCTCCAAGGTGCTCATGGACGGAGGCAGCAACCTCAACATGATCTATATGGAGACCCTCGACCTCCTGGGGATCAAGAAGTCGTAGCTCCAACCCAGTGTCGGGGGCTTCCATGGAGTCATGCCGGGGAAAAAGGCCCTGCCCATCGGCCGCATCGACCTCCCCGTCTGCTTCGGCACCCCCTCGAACTTCAGGAAGGAGACCCTCACCTTCGAGGTGGTCGGGTTCCAAGGCACGTAGCACGCCATCATCGGCCGACCCGACTATGCGCAGTTCATGGCGATCCCCAACTATACCTACCTCAAGCTCAAGATGCCGGGACCCAAGGGCGTCATCACCGTCGGCTCCTCCTACGAGCACGCGTACGACTGCGATGTCGAATGCGTCGAGTATGGAGAGGCCGTCGAGGAGTCTACCATGCTGGCCGCAACCCTCGAGGGCCTCACCGCCGAGGTCCCCGAGCCGAAGCGCCATGCTGGCAGCTTCAAGCCCGCCGAAGACACCAAGAAGATCCCGCTCGACCCGAGCAGCTCCAGTGAGAGGGAGCTGACGATCAGCGCCACCCTCGACAACAAATAGGAAGCAGTGCTCGTTGACTTTCTCCGCGCAAACGCTGACACATTTGTGTGGAGTCCCTCGGACATGCCGGGCATACCGAGGGAAGTCGCCGAGCATGCCTTGGAGATCCAGGCCGGGTCCAGACCGGTGAAGCTACGCTTGCGCCGCTTCGATGAGGAGAAGCGTAAGATCATCGGCGAGGAGGTTCACAAGCTTTTGGTGGCCGAATTCGTCAAGGAGGTTCATCATCCAGAATGGTTAGCTAACCCTGTATTAGTTAAGAAAAAGAATGGGAAAATGAGGATGTGTGTCGATTATACTAGTTTAAATAAAGCATGTCCTAAAGTTCCATTTCCTTTACCAAGTATTGATCAAATTGTTGATTCAACCACTGGATGTGAGACCCTCTCTTTCCTTGATGCATATTCTGGTTACCACCAAATCAAGATGAAGGAGTCCAACTAGCTCGCGACTTCCTTTATTACCCCTTTTGACATGTATTGTTACGTTACCACGCCCTTCGGTCTTCAAAACGCTGGGGCAACGTATCAACGATGCATGCTCCACGTTTTTGGCAAACATATAGGGACGACGGTCGAGGCCTACGTCGATGACATCATGGTCAAGTCCAAGAAGGTCGACAACCTCGTCGACGACCTCAAGATCACGTTCGACTGCCTTCGAGCCAAGAACATCAAGCTCAACCCTGAGAAATGTGTCTTTGGCGTGCCTCGAGGCATGCTCTTATGATACATAGTCTCTCAGCGCGGGATCGAGGCCAATCCCGAGAAGGTCGCGGTGATCATGAAGATGGGATCGATTCGAGACCTGAAGGGCGTGCAAAAGGTCACAGGCTGCCTCGCAACTCTTAGCCGATTCATCTCACGCCTAGGAGAAAAGGCCCTGCCGCTGTACCGCCTCCTCAAGAAATCCGAGCGCTTCGCTTGGACCGCTGAGGCCGAGGTGGCCCTCGCTAAGCTCAAAAGTATGCTAACCTCTCCTCCGATTCTCATACCTCCTAAGCCCGCTCAACCGCCAAAGCCAGCCGAGCCTCTCCTCCTCTACGTCGCCGCGACCACCCAGGTGGTCAGCGCGGCCATAGTGGTCGAGAGGCAGGAAGAGGGGCACATCCTCCCCGTCCAGTGGCCAGTTTACTTCATTAGTGAGGTGCTCTCGGAGACAAAGGTCCGCTACCCGCAGATCCAGAAGCTGCTCTACACGATTGTGCTCACGCGCCGCAAGCTCCAACACTACTTCCTCAGCCACCCGGTGACTGTGGTGTCATCCTTCCCCCTCGGGGAGATCATCCGAAATCAGGAGGCCACGGGAAGAATCGCTAAGTGGTCGGTCGAGCTCATGGGTGAGACCCTCACTTACGCGCCGCGCAAATCCATCAAATCTCAGGTGCTGGCGGACTTCATCGCTGAGTGGACCGATACCCAACTCCCACCAGCACAGATTCAAGCCGAGCTGTGGATGATGTACTTCAACGGGTCGCTCATGAAGACAGGAGCAGGTGCGGGCTTGCTCTCCATCTCACCCCTCAGAGTCCACATGCGTTATGTCATATGCATCTACTTCGCTGCCTCCAACAATGTTGCAGAATATGAAGCCCTCGTCAATGGTCTACGTATCGCAATTGAGCTCGGGGCCCGACGCCTCGACGTTCGTGACGATTCGCAGCTCGTCATCGACCAAGTGATGAAAGCCTCGAGCTACCACGACCACACGATGGAAGCGTACTGCAACGAGGTCCGCAAGCTGGAGGATAAGTTCCACGGCCTTGAGCTCAACCACATCGCTCGACGATACAATGAAGCCGTGGACGAGCTCGCCAAAATCGCGTCCACTCGAGGCACCGTCCCACCGGACGTATTCTTGAGAGACATCTTCGAGCCCTCTGTCGACCTGGGCTCGGGGGCTGATGACACGCCATCAACGATCGACACCCTTCCCTCGACCGAGGCCCCCTCGACCGGGGCCGAGGTCATGGAGATCGGTGGGTCACCTCCACCATCGGGCCCGCCACTGGATTGGCGCGTCCCCTTCCTCGACTGCCTTATTCGAGGGGCGCTCCCCGAGGACCGAGCCGAAGCCAGGCGCATAGCTCGACGGGCCAAATCCTACGTCATTTACGGCAACGACAAGGAGCTTTACCGGCACAGTCCGACTGGCATCCTCCAGCGCTGCATCACCATTGAAGAGGGAAGAAAACTACTCAAGGATATGCACTTGGGGCTTGCGGCCACCACGCTGCTCCAAGAACTCTCGTCGGGAATGCCTTTCGGCAGGGCTTCTACTGGCCAATCGCCGTCTCCGATGCCATCAACCTCGTCCGTTCATGCAAGGGGTGCCAATTCTATACCAAGCAGACACACCTCCCCGCACACGCTCTCCAGATGATCCCCATCACGTGGCCGTTCGCCGTCTGGGGGCTCGATCTGGTTGGGCCCCTAAAGAGGACAACCGGGGGCTCCATGCACTTGCTGGTAGCCGTCGACAAGTTCACCAAGTGGATCGAGGCTCGACCC
This sequence comes from Themeda triandra, assembly GCA_018135685.1. Taxonomy (NCBI): domain Eukaryota; kingdom Viridiplantae; phylum Streptophyta; class Magnoliopsida; order Poales; family Poaceae; genus Themeda; species Themeda triandra. The sequence goes on along the minus strand of JAENPR010001859.1, from coordinate 81,576 downwards.
ATCACCAACATCCGATCCGAGCAGGCGGTCGCGTTCTTCACCGACATTATCCACTGCTTTGGGGTCCCAAACGTCATCATCACCGACAACGGCACACAGTTCACTAGCAAGAAGTTCCTGGACTTCTACGACCGACACCACATTCGTGTGAATTGGTCCGCGGTCGCCCATCCTCGAACTAATGGCCAGGTCGAGCGCACCAACGGTATGGTTCTACAAGGCCTCAAGCCCAGGATCTTCAACCGCCTCAACAAACACGGGAAGAAATGGGCCACTGAGCTACCCTCGGTCCTATGGGGCCTAAGGACAACGCCAAGTCGAGCCACGGGGTTCACCCCATTCTTCATTGCCTACGGGTCTGAGGCCGTCCTCCCCACCGACCTTGAGTACGGGTCCCCTCGACTCAAGACCTACAATGAGCAGACGAACGAGGAGGCTCTCGCCAATGCCGTCGACCAACTCGAGGAGGCTCGAGACATGGCCCTCCTCCACTCCACGAGATACCAACAGAAGCTTCGATGCTACCACGACAAGCACGTGTGCAAGAGGGACCTCCAAGTTGGCGACCTCGTTCTCCGACGATGACAGGACAACAAGGGATGGCACAAGCTAACGCCACCCTGGGAGGGCCCCTACATCGTGGCCGTGGTGTTGAAACCCAGGACGTACAAGCTGGCGGACGACAAGGGCATGACCTTCACCAATGCATGGAACATCGAACAACTACGTCTGTTTTACCCCTAGGGCCTCAAAGCCTTGTACATTTTTCATATTATGTACATCTATCGCATCATGAATGAATAAAAATGTTCTCGACTCCAGGACATTTTTTTGTTTCCATTCATAATTTTAAGGTAGACTTGACCCTGCTCCTGCAAAGTCGAGCCTCCCTCGGGGCTGACAGGGGGGACCCCCCCTAAGTTCCTAAAAACCCGAATAATTTTTTGAAAACTCGATGCCTTTTTTCTTCTACGTCTCGAGTACACTTCGTGGCTAAGTAGAAAACGCCTCGAACTCCCTAAGGGTAGAGGATTGTCGAGCCGGGGCTCTCCTACGCCTCTGTGCTAAGGTACCCCCACTCACTTCCCCCCTTGAGGGACACGAGCGCGCGTCGAACACTTAGCAAAAAGGCAAAACTCAGGCTGCTAACTTAGCATGGCTAGGTAATTACCTAATGGGATAAGTTAGAGAGTCCTTTATCACTAATTGAAGATTTAAATGCTCATCTTTTGGCAAAGAAAGGAGTCAGCTAACCCACATACAGCCTGGCATCCACCAAAGAGTCTTTATTTTCTTTTAGACGGTTAAGTCTTGCTGAGTACAATGTACTCAGGGTGCAATTCCCAATTGTTGTTGCAGATGGGGAGATGTTCTATGGCTATTGCCCGACCTGTCTCCATCCTGCTATCGGAGATGAGTAGATCGTGGGCACGATCATTCCAGTTGTCGCATCCCTTTCTTTTGTGGAGTATGAGGAGTATGATGAAGGACATGGCACTATGTTTCTAAAAACATTTGGGGTGTGTTTGAGAACATGTTAATCTATTTGCTTCTGCACAATGTTGAGAACTTGGTTTGTAATAACTGAAGTATGTTATGTAACATCTATTTGAGAACTTTTATGTAATAATTATGGATGGTATTTCGTTGGGCCTTTACCGGTCTGGGATGTTACTTGATGTTTGTGCGAAAATCCTTCGTGGTTTTTCCGGACTACCGGGCTGGTTTGGTTACTAAGTTCTAATTAAGTTGCCACGTCGGCTTGATTAGTGCTTCGTAATTAAATTAGTTGGTCGGTTCTGTTACGCAGGCATCGCTCCCGGTTCAACGAAACACCGTTCATGATTATCTATCTATAAAAAGATTTTTGCTTTACAAAACTATTTGAAAGTCAGACACCTAAACAACCATATGATAGGTTTTCAAAAAGGTGTTGAGTTTTCAAAACTATCTGTGCCAAGGTCCGATCAACTCCATTATGCCCAGTTAAGGACTATTAGGTGGCTATCTAACAGGCTAACTCAGGGAATGCATCATATTTTCTTTTGTCGCGCTCATACACGGCAGTTTTGTATGGGGGCCGTTCACTTGAATGGTTATGTTTGGTTTCAATTGCCTCTACGCCCAAGGTAAGGGAAGTTGTGAGAGCATGATTGGATACACTGCCAATCTAGGTGAGAGCTTATATGACACTGAAGTATCTACATGTTTCACACAGGTTTATATGGAAGTGTCCCATGTGTGGGATGCCGTCTTCTGACGTTGCTTGGGTTTAGCGTGCACCTACATGCAGGGATATCGGGGATATACCTGTGTGGCGGAGGGTGTTGAATAGGAGTTGTTTGAATTGGTGATTTTACCTTATTCTTAAGGTGCTGAATTTCTCGACGTCGAATGCATACATGGGGAATGGGCTGAAATGAATTTTCTGCAGGTACACTAACCACGCGAACGTGTAGTACGCTTGTTGTCCCGTATGTTGAGAGAATGTGTTTTATGCCACCGACTAAACGTATTAGTACTAGAGAGTGAGAATGTTTAGAATGTGCATACATCATGAATTATAAAATTTTGCTCATGTCATTCATTACATATGCTCCTTTCCTTATGTAAAATTTTGTTGCTGAAATTTACACTAAAAATTGTGCTCACTGGGGAATAAAATTTATTTTCGATGGCTCGGACTAAACAGACGGCACGCAAGAGTACCCGTGCACCCGACACTCCTCGTGATCCTTCCCGCAGTAGCGCTCTTGTCATCCGGCAGGGAGGCCGGATAGCTACGGCCGGATGTCCAGCAAGTTCCTCAAGCGAGGTGGCTTGCCCACTCTTCTTTGGAGGATCATGTATGCTGCCGGCTATCCTGATGGCAGCTACCCGTGCTACTACTGGAACGACGAGGCAGTGCAGGAGCGTGGCTATGCCACAGTGTCTGTTGAGGTTCCATCCTTGGGGCTCAACAGTCGCTGGCGTGGTTGGTCACAGTTGGGTGAGGGTATTGATACCTTCCGTGCAGCAGAGGATGCGGCTTTTCAGGTGCTGGTCAGGATGGTGGCTGAGATGCCTAATGAGCTTCAGCGTCTTGCACCCAATGTCTTTCCTTCTGCTGACCCCCGCTCCACCAAGTGGAGGCAGAAGAAGGGTAAGGCACTGGTAGCAGGCCGCCAGGAGGCTAAGAGCAGCAGGTCCACTGCTCAGAGTGTGGTCTTCTCCCTCATGAAGGCCTACTCTGACATGGAGAATCTTGCTCTTGAGAGGCTTGATCGGCTGGAGAGTGTCAAAGAGGAGCATGAAGCCCAGATCAAGGAGTATGAGGAAAACATGGCTGCTATGGAGACTGATTATGAGGACAGGCTGAAGGTGATGAAGGAGAGGCTGGATAACCGCAGTGCTGCTCTTTAGAGCACTGAGGATACTCTAGCTGAGATAGTGAGGCAGCGGAATGTGGCCTGGTCCGAGAATGAGAGTCTGAGGAATGAGAGGCGCAATCTCAGTCGTGAGCTTCAGAACAAGGAGATGTACCTGGACGACGTGCGCGAGGAGCTTCACCGTAGGCACTACGCTGAGGAGGAGTCCTCTCGCCACAGTGGTGCTGACAGTCACGAGGTTGACATGTAGGTGGACTAGAGCGTCCGTAGTGAGATGACTAGGCTAGTGTAGTACGCTAGTTTCTAGTAGCTGTCTTTTGTGCGACCTAGAGACGTGTCATGGGGTTGTAATATTGGTACGCTTTATGATCATGTGATGTAATCGAGCACTTGTAGAAAGTCTAGTGTATGTATGCTGGCAAGACGTTGGTTGTTGACAGTACGCTATGTTTCGACTTAATATTATTATTAGCGCAGTTGTGATGTGGAAATGAATTATTATGTCCGTACGAATGATCGATTGAATTTTACATTCTCTCCATATTATTCTGTGCGGCATGATTGTTACATTTATTACCATTGTATCCAACTCCTAATGGTGAGAAAATATTATTGTTGGCATATGCAGATGGTGTACACTCGTAGTGCGGCTGCTAACCAAGGTGCCAGTGGCAGTGGCGGTGGTGGCCGTGGTGCTCCCATTGGCGCTGGTCGTGGTGTTCCCGTTGGTGGGGGTGGTCGTGGCAGGGGCCATGCTGGAGAAGAAGCCCATGGTGCGCCACCACCTCCTCCTCACACTGCGGAACAGCTTCTACCAAGAATTCATGGGGAGTCACAACATTGAAGAGCTTCGCGTGCCAACTTCCATAACAACTACATGCATCATCAGAATCAGGGACCCCAGCCCAACCAGTACAGTGACTTCAAGGACTTTATGGACACCAAACCGCCTACCTTCAAAATGACATCTGATCCCATAAAGGCCGATGCTTGGATTGCCAGCATAGAAGAGAAGTTTGCCCTGCTCAGGCTAACTGAGGACCTCAAGGTCACTTATGGAGCACACATGTTAGAGGATGAGGCTCAGCTTTGGTGGAGGTAGCACCGTACCACCTATCCTGAGGGCCAGATCATCACCTGGGACATGTTTGTTCGTGCTTTCCATGCCGCTCATGTTCCAGCGGCTGTGATTGCTAGGAAGAAGGCGGAGTTCCACAATCTGACTATGGGGACTCGCTCTGTGACAGATTATCACTACCAATTCAACAGCTTGTCCCGCTATGCTCCTGAACTCGTGAACACTGATGAGCTCAAGATAGAAGCATTCAAGAGAGGCCTGAGTACTAAGCTAATGAAGACTGCGGGTACTTCTACCCGTGTGACATTCAATGACTTCTACAATGATTGCCTGATCCAAGAGAACCAGAACAACCTACACGCAGCTTCCAAGAACCGCAAGAGGGCCAATGAAGGTGGTTCCTCTCAACAGAGGGCTCCACCTGCACAACGCTTCCCGATTCGTGCTCAGGGTCAGAGGTTCAAACCTCCACCCAGGAGGAACTGGCCTGCACAGGGAGCTCAGAAATTTCAGAAAGCTTTCAGAACACCCGTCAATTAGAACAAGCAGGGTCAGGGCAGTGCGGCAGGGCCAAAGGCTGCGCCTTATGGGCCATGCTATAACTGTGGGCAGACTGGTCACTTCAGCAGGTACTGTCCCCAGCCAAGGAAGCAGATCTCAGCACGTGCACACCTGACCTCAATTGAGGAAATCCTTGCTGGAGAACCTGTGACAGCTGGTATGTTCCCTGTCAACGAGATTCCTGCTGCAGTTTTGTTTGATACTGGTTCATCGCATTCGTTTATGAGTGAAGCATTTGCACTACAACATGACCAGAAAATAACTGAACTGGGAATAGAGTTTCATGTGAGCTCAGCTGGGGCTGACATTAGCACGAAACGGATAGTTCAAGGAGTGAGTATAGATCTGGGAGATTGGAGATTCCGGCTGAATTTAATCATTCTGCCCGGACTAGGTATGGATGTGATAGTGGGGATGAGTTGGATGCATTTCTAGGGAGTAGTATTAGACACAACCAATAGAATGATCTCGATCCGGAAACCTCTTGGCGAGGGGACCATTCAGATCCCACTTCCTAAGAAAACCAAAATAGAGAGGGTTACCTATGCCACAAAAACCATTCCAATTGAGGGAATCCCAGTAGTGAGTGAATTCCCGGATGTGTTTCGGAAGATTTGCCAGGCTTGCCGCCTGACCGAGAGGTAGAATTCCGTATTGAACTGCTACCCGGAATGGCTCCTATCTGTAGGAGACCGTACGAATGCCTCCCGATGAATTGAAGGAGCTCAAGGAACAGTTGAATGACTTGCTTGCTAAGGGTCCGATTCGTCCCGTTTCCGAATGGGGTAGTCCAGCCTTGTTTGTGAAAAAGAAAGATAAGTCACTACGCATGTGCGTAGACTACCGTATGCTGAACGCTGCTACGGTGAAGAATAAATACCCTTTGCCTCGGATTGACATTCTGTTTGACCAATTGTCCAAGGCTAAAGTGTTTTCGAAAATAGATTTGAGGTCCGGCTATGATCAAATAAAAATTAGACCGGAAGATATACCCAAGACCGCTTTCTTTATGAGATATGGATTGTATGAGTATTTGGTTATGTCATTTGGGTTAACCAATGCTCCATCGTATTTCATGCTTCTCATGAATACAGTCTTCATGCCTGAACTTGATAGATTTGTTGTGGTGTTTATCGATGATATCCTCGTGTACTCTGAAAACGAGGAGGATCATGCAAAGCACTTGAGGATTGTGTTAGAAAGGCTAAGAGAGCACCAGCTGTATGCGAAGTTCAAAAAGTGTGAATTCTGGATGCGGAAAGTGCAGTTCCTCGGTCACGTCCTGTCAGATGAGGGAATAACAGTAGATCCAGCTAACATTGCCAAAGTACTAGAATGGGAATCTCCGAAGTCAGTACATCAAGTGCGGAGTTTCCTCGGGTTAGCCGGATATTATCGCCGGTTCATCCCAGGATTCTCCAAGATTCCTAAGCCTATGACTAACCTGCTTCATAAGGATGAAAAGTTTGTGTGGTCCGATATGTGTGAAGCAGCTTTCCACACCTTGCGGGAATTGTTGACCACTGCACCAGTTCTCGCTCAACCTGACATAGAAAAGCCGTTTGATGTGTACTGTGATGCTTCGGGTATTGGATTGGGATGTGTGCTAATGCAAGAGGGTCGAGTCATAGCTTATGCCTCGAGACAGTTGAAGAAGCATGAACAGAATTACCCTACTCATGATCTAGAGCTAGCTGCTGTGGTACATGCATTAAAGATATGGAGACATTACCTCCTTGGTAATGTTTGCAACATATATACTGACCACAAGAGTTTGAAGTACATCTTTACTCAGAATGAACTGAACATGAGGCAACGCAGATGGTTAGAACTGATAAAAGATTACAATCTTAAGCTGCAGTACCATCCTGGTAAAGCAAATGTGGTGGCAGATGCGTTAAGCCGGAAGTCACATTGTCAGGCAATGCGACCCTTGCTTCCTGACAACTTCGACTTTATGCATCCAGTCATTGCGAAGAACATTCAGTTAAGCTGTGAAATTGAAAGCAAGATTAAGGAGGGTCAGAAAACTGATAGCATGACGGAGACATTTAAGAAGAAGCTAGAAACTCAACCATCTCAAAGACTTACCGTTGATAACCACGGGGTTTTGTGGTTCGATAACCGTTTGGTCGTACCACGAAATTCCGAGATCAGAAAGCTAGTCATGGATGAGGCACACCTATCCAAGTTGGCCATACACCCTGGCAGTAGCAAGATGTTCCACAGTCTGAAGGCTAGATATTGGTGGCCTCATATGAGGCGAGAAATAGCTGAATACGTTGCAAAGTGTGATGTGTGTTGTAGAGTCAAGGCTGTGCATCTAAAACCAAGTGGTCTCTTACACCCGTTGTCTGTACCTGAGTGGAAATGGGAAGAAATCAGCATGGATTTCATCACGGGATTGCCTACGTCATCGAAAGGCAATGATTCTATATGGGTGATTGTTGACCGTCTTACCAAGTCAGCGCACTTTATTCCGGTCAACACCACCATGAGAGCTCCGCAATATGCTGATGTGTGCATCAAAGAAATTGTAAGATTGCATGGCGTACCGAAGAAGATAGTATCTGACAGGGGAACGCAGTTTATGTCACATTTCTGGGGACAAATGCAGAAAGAGTTAGGCACTGAGTTAGTCCATAGTTCTGCTTATCATCCGCAGACCTCTGGGCAAACTAAACGTGTGAACCAAATATTAGAAGATTTACTGCGAGCTTGTGTGTTGTCATTCAAGGGTTCATGGGAAAAATGGTTGCCTTTAGCAGAATTTGCATATAACAATGGGTACCAAGAGAGTATCAGGATGGCACCATTTGAGGCATTGTATGGCAAGGGTTGTCGAACACCGTTGAGTTGGGTAGAAACTGGAGACAGAAGGTACTACGGGGTAGATTTCATACAAGAGGCTGCAGAAATAGTGCAAATCATTAGGAAGCATATGGCAGCGGCACAGTCAAGGCAGAAAATCTATGCTGATCAGAAGCGGAGATCTGAAACATATAATGTGGGGGACTTTGTGTATCTCAAAGTGTCCCCAATGAAGAAAGTGAAACACTTTGGGGTTAAGCAGAAGTTAGCACCTCGGTATGTAGGACCGTTTAAAATTCTAGAAAGAAAGGGCGAAGTAGCATACCAACTGGAGTTGCCGGTCCAGTTGGGAATAGTCTTCCCTGTCTTCCATGTGTCTCAACTTAAACACTGTATCCAAGTTCCAGAAGAGCAAGTCAAGATCACCGACATAAAGCTTCAACCCGATCTCACCTATGAAGAAGAACCAGTCAAGCTTCTGGATAAGAAGGAAAGGGTGACTAGGAACCGTGCTGTCACCACTTACAAGGTGTGTTGGAGTCATCACGACGACGGTGATGCCACGTGGGAAACGGAAGATTACCTCCAGGAGGCCTACCCTATGTTCCATCAGAAATGGTTAGTACGTGCAAATCTCGGGACGAGATTTCTTTTAAGGGGGGTAGGGCTGTAACACCTCCAGTGTTAAGCACTAATTAAACTACTCTAATCATGTCATCATCTGCATAAGCACATCATCATGTGATTGTTAGCCTAGGGAATGCTTTGTTTTGATTAGTTGCAATTAAATATATGCTTAGGATGATTATTGGCTTAAAGTGTGCAAGCAAATTGATTCCAAAGTGCTAGATAGGTTGCTTATTTGGATTTGGTGCTTTGAGATGTTTTATGCAGAAAAATATTTCAAGAAACTTTTCTTTTGGGACCAATTCATGAAAATGTGTTTTAGAGCTTCATTTTGAGCAAAACAGTGCAAAAGGGGTTTAAAAATTTTAGTTTTAAAAGTATTTTTCCAAACTGATTTTTGAATCTTCCAAACCAAGCCGAATTAGCAAAAGTCGTAGTTGGGAAAGTTTTTCATCTCAAAATTTTGAGAAACTTTCATGTTGGAAGTTTTTCCTAATTCGGGATATTTTAGAGTTATGGGGGGTTTGAATTTTCAGTTTGAAATTTGAAGGGGGTGGGACCCACCTGTCGGCGTCTCCCTCCCTCCATCGTCTTCCTCGCGACGACGGTGTACGGTCCAAGATGCCGCCACGCGGCGACCATACATCGGCGGCGCCGGCGGCCCGTGCGCGCGCGCCGCCTGGATCGGCCGGGACGGCCACACCACGGCCAGCGGCTCGCTCCGCGCCACCTCGCCCCTCGGGCCCGCTCGCGCCGACCGGCCGTCGGCGTCGACGCCGCCACGCGTCGCGCCCGCCCGGCTTGCTCGCCGCGCACACGCCTCCCTCTGCCGAAATGGGAAAGTGGACAGGCTCCCGTCCCGTCCTCTTTCACTCCACGGTCGCCCCTCTCCCTCTCTCTTCTTCCTCCTCCGACCGCCATGGCCGCCGCTCACGTGCCGCCGCCTAGCTCGTGTTTCAACCGTCGAAACTAGAAGCCAAGGGCAGCATCGGGTGCACCGTCCTCGGCTTCGTCTTCTCCACCGTTTCTTGCTCCGGTTCCGACGAGGTAGCACCCGCATTTCGCCTTTTTCTCCCGAGCGCAAGGTCACCGCCGCCGAGAAACTCCGACGAGCCATTGCCGCTCCTTTTCCGCACCACCTCGCGCTCATTCGCGTGCTTTAGGACCGCATGCAAGCGGTGTAGGCCGAGGCTAGGACGAAGTAGAGCTCTGCGCCGCCTAGCGTCGTGCGCGCGCTGCGCCGGTGAGCTCGCCATAGCCGCTCCGACGAAGGCACGCCGCGGCATGGTCCCCCATTTCTCTCGGTTCTTGGCCGTGTCTCGATTAGCGCGTAGAGCCGAAGCGCGTAGGCGTGAAGATGGGACTCCCCGCGGTCCCGAACCACCGCTCGCCGTTGCGCACCGCCGCCGCCCGCCGGCGAGTGCCGTAGCGGTCGATTTCGGCTGCGGGAGGTCGCGTTTCGGGGCTCGACGGGTGCTCAACTACGCGCGGATGCGTTAGCCGCCCTCGGTTCCGCCTGAGCGCCGCCGCCGGCGAAGTTTCGCCGCCGGCCGTCGCGTCCTCGACTTCGGCGAGGCCGACACGTGGGCCAGTTGGACCTCAGGGTCCACCTGTCAGCCCGGCGCCGCGTGCAAACAGCCGTGTGCACCTAGCCTTTTCACCTGAACCTGGGTACATCTCGGGTACCCGTAGCGTTTAGGTTCGATTTTCAGAAAAAGAAATAGGTTTTTTTCCAGTTTTAGTTTTAATCTTCCAAAATTCATATCTCGGTCATTTTGAGTCCAAATGGGGTGATTCAAATTGAGTTATTTTTCTTATGAGCAGTAGAATCCATAGAAAATATGAGATGTGGCTTTTGGCATACTTTACTGTTGAGCTTTATTTAATTTCTTGAAATGGCTTTTATCTTTAGAAATGCATAGTAAATCATCTGTTGCTCAGAAAAATATGAGGATTGCTTTGTTAGTCTAGTTTCGACATGCTTAGTCTATATGAGCTATTACCTGGCCTTGTTCTGTGATAATTTTAAGAGTTGCAGTTCAAGTGCCATTCTTAGCACCATGCTTACAAGCCCCATGGTGAAAGGTAATATGGGTGAGTTTTGAGTCAGGATAGTTCACTCTAATCCGGAGGAGAGTTCTTGTTTGAACGCATGTGTACTTGTGAGGAGTGAAAGCATTGTAGCAACTCCCGATCCATTACGAGTCTATCTTTGCTCGGGGACGAGCAAAAGGTAAGCTTGGGGAGTTTGTTGACGATCGTTAAGTATCAATTTTATACCGTCAACGCAGCAAGAGAAAGGACTAATATGAGTTCACCGTAGATATAGGGGTTACACCGACGAATTCCACGAGTTTTGGTGATTGTCTATTTACGCAGGGGGTTATCGAAAGAGAACCAAAGGAGGCCCACATGTCATGATTACATAGAGATAAAGACCGAACGGGTAAAATTGTATAATCTAGAAGACTCCGGAAGGCGACCCCTGAAGGCAGGGCCCCACTGCGGGGGTGGGCGCCGCCGACCCGGGGGGCCTCGGCCGACTCCCCATCTCCACCAATCGGGTGGAGTCTCGTGGATCCCGCCTCCACCGCCTTTGAGGATGAATAATTATCGTCCATTTAGGTCGGTTTGATCCGAGGGCCGTGGTTCATCCTAGGGGGCTATATATTCGAGCCCCCGGCCCCCGGGTGAAACCCTAATTCATTCAAGAGTTCATTCTCTCATCGGAATTCGGAGAAGCCCGAGCCACCATCTCAATTAGAGCTCCATAGTTTAGTAGCATAGCTACGTAGGAATAGATCTAGAGGGAATCAAGCCTAGCTTGGAGTCCGGATCTGTCGGAGTTCTTGGTAATTCCCCTCTACATTCTTGTAATATTCATCATTGTTCGTGATACTATGAGTAGTACTTTATTCTATTCTATTATATCGAGACTTGACTTTGCTCTATTTGATTATGTTCTCAATTGTATCGTTCTTAGTTTACTTTTATTATATGTTTAGCATAGTTGGACTAGAATTATGTTTATGCATAGGATCGTATAGCGCTTGCTCATTAGGCCAATGGGTGAGTGGTAGATATTGTGTAGGCATGGTGCCTATACCGTATTTATCTGCGATTGCACCCTATATTCCGGATCGTGAGGTAGATCGCGGGAGTGACAATCTGTTGAGTCCTTTGTAGCCCTTCTCCCGAGTATAGGTCTAGCAGAACAAACCTATTACATTGAAGTCATTGCTATGTCTCTTGTCTTCTCTCGGTAATATCACTATGCATAGATGTAACCTTTTCCCGCCATGATTGCTAGATGTTCTTGCACTAATCATTGTATGCTTTGACTTTATAGTTAGAATAACATAGGATTATACCCTAGATCGTCCTAGTCCATGCTAGTGTTATAAGCTTAGAGTGCTAAGTTGAGATGGCTTATTACTATTATTTTATGTGGCTAAATGCTCTCATTTATCTTATGTCATTTATCATTCATTCCTATATTTTATGTGACACTTACCCCGTATGAGATGATCGATACGGACAAGGTTAAGCTCTCCATTATCGCATGTGCATTGCTCATCACTCATTATCCAGTGCATTCCCTTCCCGGTGGTAAAAATTATAAATAACGATACTGGATTACTCCTGGTTAAAATGCTACATCGGTATTATCTCGTGCGCTTGCGGATCCCATATTTATTTCTAGTAGCAGTTGCATTATTTAGTACCAGCATTTTTGGCGCCATGTTGGGGATGACAACCTAACACTGAGTGGCGTTAGAAATGTCAACAAGGATCCTCGGGAGCTCGAGCTGCAGGAGGTAGCCGCGGAGGAGGTTCCAGAAGCTGAACTCCCTGACTGTCCTAACCACGTGCCCAGTTCGTTTGTCAAAGGCAAGCCCCGGTGCATTCTCCTATGTTTCCGCAAAGTTTTAAATTTGAGTCATTTATTTATTATCTTTTGCATTACGTTATAGGCGTTGATATGGAACCATAGAAATGCACTAGGACTATCCTGCTACCATAAATAACCTATTACTAGGTTGAGGTTTCGATATTGCTTAGCTTGCTAACTAGTCGGTAGAAGCCGAGTGATCGACTATCACTCGCGAATGGTAGGTGTTACTACCCCTGGATTGATGATGATGTTGGTAGGTTGTAGAACATAACCATGTGGCCATGATGAAATCACCTCTAATATATTATGGCACACGAGCGTCCTCGGATCATTTTGAACAGTGCCTCACATATAGCTGGAAGGGCCGGAGTGCCCAACCGCGAAGCCTTGCATCTACTTGGGCCGGGTTTCAACTTCCAGGTATCCACGCTGGCGATGGGTCGTGAGTAAACAAGGGCCCGGTTCGTGAGTCCTTAAGATGGGGCGGTGTCATTTAATGGGCACGCTTACCTGTTAGCGTAGGAGTTTCCTTGGTTGTGGTGGTGAGTTGTTGATCCCGCGTTTCCCGAGTAGATCAATGGTGACCGTCACTCACTACGGCCGCGTGAGTGTGGTTTGTGTGATGGAATACCCGCCAGCTGGTTTGCAATCGATTATAATCGCCATCGGTCCTGGATAGCGACTAACTTGACCGAAGCGATTACGGTCCGCAAATAAGATTTTTAATGCGAGTTGGTTATGTTCTCCACATGATGGTTTAATGAATATTCAATCAATGCGGTGTTGATTAATAGATTGATTGCTTCTACTAAAATGATGACTAGTGCGGGATGCTAACTTAGCATGGCTAGGTAATTACCTAATGGGATAAGCTAGAGAGTCCTTTATCACTAAGTGAAGATTTAAAAGCTCATCTTTTGGCAAAGAAAGGAGTCGGCTAACCCACATACAAACTGGCATCCACCAAAGAGTCTTTATTTTCTTTTAGACGGTTAAGTCTTGCTGAGTACAATGTACTCGGGTGCAATTCCCAATTGTTGTTGCGGATGGGGAGATGTTCTATGGCTATTGCCCGACTTGTCTCCATCCTGGCATCGGAGATGAGTAGATCGTGGGCACGATCATTCCAGTTGTCGTATCCCTTTCTTTTGTGGAGTATGATGAAGGACATGGCACTATGTTTCTAAAAACATTTGGGGTGTGTTTGAGAACATGTTAATCTATTTGCTTCCGCACAATGTTGAGAACTTGGTTTGTAATAACTGAAGTATGTTATGTAACATCTATTTGAGAACTTTTATGTAATAATTATGGATGGTATTTCGTTGGGCCTTTACCGGTCTGGGATGTTACTTGATGTTTGTGCGAAAATCCTTCGTGGTTTTCGGACTACACCGGGCGGTTTGGTTTCTAAGTTCTAATTAAGTTGCCACGTCGGCTTGATTAGTGCTTCGTAATTAAATTAGTTGGTCGGTTACTGTTACGGCGAGGGCAAATGGGGATCGAGGCGCACCTCCATCCCCTCATCGTCGTCGCTATCCTCATCCTCCTCCTCCTCCTCCTCGGAGGGAGATTCCTCCTCGGGCAGCCCGTCACGTCTTTGCTTCGCCCGGCGCATCTCGAGCTCCGTGCGAGCAAGGCTCTTCTTTTTCTTCTTCTTCCTCTCACTATCTTTGTGCCTCTTCTGTTGTTCAGCAGTAAGACGCCTCACCTGGCGGCTGGGGTCGTCCTCCTTCACCGGGGGCGTCGACCTCCTAAACGTGATGCCCCCTATGCGTAAAATCCCCAAACAATGAAACAGGGATGGGGAGGAGATAAAACCAAGCACGAGGGGGATGGCTCGATATACTCACCAGGTCGATATGACCGTCCTCTGGCAGCATCAGGATGCTGTTCACTTGCCCCGCCTCGAAGGGGCCAGCCATCACCGCCCTCACCCGCGCCACGATTTGCTCGGGGGTCAATGCCTCGAGCGACATACGGCTCCTCCTGAGCTACTCGAGCGAAGCCCCGGGCCCATCTGGTCCACGCGCAAAGGGCGCTCCATCAAGGGAAGAACCCTCCGGCGGTGGAAGGCCGAGATGATGATCCCCGCATTCAAACCCTCGTCACGAAGCCTCTGCATCACGTCGAGGAGGGGGTCGAGTCACGACTGGAACTCTCGCACCACGCCATGCGCCCAATGGTACGGGCGCTCCTCGATAACCCGCCCGGTCCAGCGGGGGAAGAACTCCTCGTCGTTGCGGAGGTAGAACCACTGGGCGTCCCATTGGGCGTGGTTAGACGTCAGCCCGGTGGGGATGTACTCCTCCCCCTCTTCAGCACCAGGTTGCAGCAACCGGCACGGACGGTCCTCCGTACCCCTCTCTTCACCGAGGCGGTAAAGAGCTCCGCCTTGTAGAGATGGAGCCACAGCTCCCAGTGCGGCTCCATCCCAAAATACCCCTCGCAGACGGCCGCAAAGATCGCGGCGTTGGAGATGGCGTTGGGAGAGAAGTGGTGGAGCTCGACCCCATAATGGTGGGGCAGCACCCGCATGAACCGGCTTGGCGGCGACCCGCACCCATGCCGGTGGAATTTGATGAAGCTCACGACGTAGCCCTCCGGTGAATCAGGCGCCAGATGCTCCTACGGCGGCACCCTCCACTCCGGCTGCTCCAGGGAGGTGATGGGGTGGAGGAGCCCATCCTCCACCAGCTCCGTCAGCCTGGCCGCCGTCACGGTCGACGGGCGCCAGTCGTCAGCGGGTGCAGTGTCGGCGGCGACATGGCGGCGACGGCGCGGATCTGCTCGGTGGATGGGCGACCGGGAAGGTTCCCAATCTCTCTCTCTCTCTCTTTCTTCCTCTCACGAAGACGAACAGGGCGTACTGTTACTCGGTGGCGGTGGCAGGGAGGAATAGCGTGAGAAGGGAGAAGGGGGAAACCAGCAGCCCTACTTCTCGTACTTATAGGGAACGGAGGTCCGAGGAGCAACGGGCAGATTGGAGGCCCACAACGGGCAGATCGGAGGGCCGAGTGACAACGGGCAGATCCCGCAACGGCACGGTAAAACCCAGCATTTAATGCGCTCACTTAACCGTCCCTCGATTCCCGCAGCAGGTACACGCGTCGCTCGCCCGGCGTTTAGCCATCGCCCGGGTCCACCACGACCGCGCCGCTCCAACTCCTTCCTAAAAAGGCGCGCCCAACGGACGGGAGGAGTTATCCCCGGCGTTTCCTTCCATAAGAAGTAAAACGGACTCCGGTCCCACACCAAAATCTCGGGGGAGCGAAGACTGACCCTCGAATAGGGTTCGACAGTCGCCCTCAAGTACTCGAGTTAGGGGCGTCCCAGGGGAGCCAACACGAGGCCCAGCCCGAGAACGAACCCTCGAGACCCCCTCGACCGTGTCCAAGGCAAAACGAAAGGATCACCATGGGATCCCCTCGGAGGGAGGCATCGAGCCGCCGACTCCTATCGAATAGAGTTGGTACCCTGGTGTCCACACGTTTGCTTCAATGAGAGCACCTCCGAGCCGCTAGTCGACCCCTATCGAATGGGGCACGAGTTCTCACATGGATCTCCCGCTATCAGCTCATTGAGGACGTCGAGGCTCGCCCATCGAGGGTAGCACGACGCTCTTCGCCTCACATCTGATTGAAAGGACTCGTGAGATGAACGCCAGAGGCTAGCAACGCCCTAGCCACGCGAGGCTAAGGGCTCGACTACGCATGGCACCCCTCGACGAAAGAGGGCCGATCACACCCAAGGGCTCGGCGATTCGAGACACCTCTCGATTAAATGCTATGGCTCCAATTCATACTAACACATCTTGACAAAACACGAATAAAGCCCTCGGAGGAGTCTCCCTGCTCCTCCGAGGCCTCGGGGGCTACCTCCGAATGGTACGCTCGCGCGCACCCTTCAGAGAACCACGAATAGCGTCCCAGTCTCGATGTATGACCCCCCGCGTGAGTCCCAACACTCATGCAGGGGCTCGGGGGCTACTGTCGGGTACCTAAATCAGGGGTACCCTTAACCTTCGACTGATTTGGATTAACACTGACACGAGTATATCAAGCCCATCATTATCCTCCGCCAAAACCCTTGCAAAAAGCCTAGCATCCAGTGTCGAGGCATTCAACCCAGGCGCCAGGCAATACTGGGCCGGCCCACGAACGGGTCTCAACGACCGAGGCTACCGCACGCGCCGATTAAAAACTGCCTCGGCTCAAGGCCGCACGCCCCGCTCAACCAACCCCCTCGATTATGGAAGTCTACGCGAGCGAACGAGGCCCCCCTCGAGTACGGCAACCCCCTCGATTGCTTACCTTTTCACCTGCTCCCGCCTAACTTCATGGCTACAGCTGCGGTAATAGTGGACGGTACAGGGTCAAATCCTCCTTTTACTGCCCATGCCCCGGGATTCAGCGTGACAGTTCGCACTGTACCGCCACTCCGTGCACTGTCCCATGTGTGGCACCCCCTCGAGACGCATTAGTCAACACGGATCCCGCATTTCCCGGGGCTCGGTCTTGATGAACCATACCTCGACCCCTCTCGACACCCCCTCGAGTAAGGCTCCGGATGCTTGTTGGCGGCACCGCCATCACGCCTGACAGGACAGCGGCAGGAGCGTGCACTCCCATGCGCAGGAACCAGTCCGTCGTCGCCCATCTGCCGCGTCATCATACACACGGGGAGGATGGGCCATCACATCCAAGCACGTCACTACAGGATCCACCACGTCGGGCGCACGCCTCTACAGTCTTGACGACATGATCGGCATCTCCTCCCCGACGTCAGCACCCACAATTGCCCTAGGATCCATGTACTCCTGTGCCTCTCCTTCGCCTATAAAAGGAGACGCCAGTGCCTAGTATTGGGGGTTCCAAGTCCAACAACTCCTAGCGGAGACCACAGCACACTCTAGGCTAGAACTTTCAGAGCCCAGCGCGCTCAAGTCCTAGCCCCTCCCACTCACTCACTCGCTTTTATTCGGCCCTGTACAAGCACTTCGGTGTGAGATAATACAAGTCCCCCCCCCCCGCCCGGACGTAGGGCCTTCTCTTGCCCAAACCAGGATAAAAATCTTGTGTTCTTTTTGCATCACCATCTGGATTAGGGAGCACGCAATACAAATTTACTTGTTGGTGCTAGGCCCACGGGTCGAAACACCGACGCTTACTTTTGAGTAAACTTAACTTAATTTACTGAAGCTGAGTAGAACTACAGAGGACAACTAGATCATGTCAAGTCCACTGACATGACCTTGATTAACAGCATGAGTCAGCACCTGTAACTGGGGTTAACAAACCTTGAGTACACAATTGTACTCCGCAAGACTTACCTGACGAAAAGAAAAGACTCCAATGATATGCTGGCTTAAGGGAAGTAGTAGGGCTAGAACAAGAGGAGTTTTTGCAGAAAAGCTTACTACAATTGGATCCTTACTTTCAATGTTTTAGCGATGCGTAAAGTCATTACCAAAGCATTCAATTTGCACTCGAACTATATCAATCACTAGCTTTAAACATCACATCTCATTTCCATTTCTTCATCTCTTTTTCATAGTCACCATGTTTCATTATTAACTATGATGCAGGTGAGAAGATCAAGTCTCCATAATCGAGGAGCAATGATGATTCGAACTGATTATACCCAGCTGGAGATTCCTAACCACACGACATATGCAGGTCCCAGACCTACATATATCAATCTTTACGCAGATCCTCCAAAATGTAAACTGGTCCGCACTATCCGAGAGCACAATACTCCACCGCCCTACCTCATTCCAGTAGGGTGGGTATAGGCTACTCTCTCCATCTCCCACGCCCAGTGTGCGGTTGTCTTTTCACATAATGGAATAGCCGAGATATCAGGCTTACCGAAGTATGTGGTCAATTGCAAAGTCTTGACCATAACTGGCCTACAACGAACGGTTCTTAATCAACACAGGCGGAACACTACACCGAGACTCCATTCTCGATGCAAGCTAACCCGCCTGGTCTCAAATTAACCATACCCATAGTTTAACAAATTTCATTACTTATATTTGAAATAGGTACCAGGTCGAATGATGAAGACATCACCCCCATGACAATTCCTGAGTAAAGAACCATCTCGAATGATGAACTCATCACGCGACATCTAGAAGCTAAGCAGGGATAAGCGTTTAGAAAGCGACCTACTCATACTAGTGGGATATCATCTGGAAATAACTGAAATTCAAGGTAATCATGCGGCAACGGTTGCAATTAACTCCTACTTACTTAATGCACATATCACAAGACTTAAAATGTATTAAAGTATTTGTAAAACAGAGGAGGGTTTATGCTCCGGGGCTTGCCTCGTGTTGCAGGAAAAGTCGAATTCGCGAAGTATCACAGAGCCCGATTTGACATCAACATCACCGGTGGACGAACCTACTCCGAAACTTGTCCGCGAGAACCTTCTCTATCTCGCTTACTACAGTAATAAAATGATGCTTGCTTACCATGATGGAATGCATGACATTGTTGGCACTCCTTAGCGTTGCCTATGTACTAGGTTGTCATCCCTAGCAACGATGCCAGGAGTGTGGCACTTCTAATCTCAACACTTATACTCAAAATAACAAATGGGTATCCGCAAGCGCATAGATAAAATACCATTGTAGCATTTTACCTAGGGAAGTCCAGGTATCGTCATTTATATTTTGCCACTAGGAAATGATTATGAAGAATGAATTGCTAAGAATGAGCAATGAATAAAGAATAATGAGAATGAATGAGAAAGATAACTTATTAGCTAAAAGCTCTATATGTATTAAGGTATAACCATGTCCATGTAATCTACTCATAAAGTCACAGGATAAATAATGATAGATAATGAATAGTAATAATCAAACACAGATATAACTCAGAGCACTCCATTCTAGTTCATTAGGTTGCTAAGGTTAGAAATTAGAAGAAACAATTCCTAAGTCATTCTTCATTATAGGTCATAGTAAACTAGATTAGTGCAATTATACCTATATAGTCATGGTTAAACTATATTATAGTTAAACACAAGGGACATTTCTCGGAAAGATTGCAAACAGAGTACTTTCTAACTCCAGAACCGGGTCTTATCTTTCATCAGGTGTTCTCTGGTGTTCTTTGGTGTCTTCTAGTGCATACCTCCGTGTGGGATATGAAACTGATCCGTCGGACATGCTTATCCTTTGCCGATTTTCCTGTTTAATCCCTATAATTCACAGATTCACCAAAACTGTGGAATTCTATCAGTTTAAACCCTAAAACATCTATTGGTGATCGTTTTCATCCATTTCTCATGTTATGTTGACGGTTTATGATAGACGTTAACGACCGTCAACAGACATGATGCATGATGAAATACATACAAGTGTATAAATAAACTTAAAACAAGGTTAAGGAAGTTGAGTACAACTTTCCTTCACAAAATAACTATGTTGATTATTCACAAATCAAGTTTTAGTAATTATTAACATGTTGATTTTGAGATACCAAGAAAATAATTATATTGCCAAGTAACAGTAGGGGTTTTGTGTCCCAAGGTCCATAATCAACTCCAAAAATTCACCCAAGTCATTTCATGATTTATGCTAATCATTTAAGTAATTATTAACTAATAATTAGGGCATATAAATAAGAGTATTATTAAACATTATCAAATTATTCCCAAACTTTTTGTGATGGTAGATATTAATATAAAATAGTTACACAAAAATTTTCATGATCATTGGATAATTATTTTAGCCTACAAAAATCATGCAAAATGCATTTTATAATTAAAAGAAGAAATTTTTAAGCATCCAAAAACTATTGATTTTTATCATTTCATATTTTTCATAGATAGAGCACATCATGAAGAGGATACAAAAAAATTTTCATCATTTTATCGTGCTTCTTTAATTAGTTATGAAATTCACAAATTCAGCATATATCCTGAAAAGGAAAAGAGAAATTACACTGTCTGCAGCTATTTATCTGAGTCATAGAGTTCACACTTAGACCCCTCCCTTTTCTTCTAATTGCTGTGCGGTGTCCCTGGTCTCGAAATAAGAATAGAGGACGATCGGGGAAGCTGCAGAACTCCCCGGCGGCTAGGATTCCGGCGACGGGGACTAGACCTACGCGTCCCCCTCAACCTCGCGAACCCGTCCAAGGGGTTAGTTGGGCGGATTAGGGTTAGCAGCGTGCCTGCCCACGTGCGCGGCGGTGCAGCAAGGCAAAGCTCACCGATGCAGCGATGGTCCGGCCACAAGGACGCGGTAGAGTCAAATTGGAGGGCGGGATTAGAATCAGGAGCTCACTGCGACGTCACTGCACTGCTCGGTTGAGTCGGAGGTGGAGCAGAGGCGGCTCTACGCGTCGACGGCAAGGACGACGGCGCGAACCGGCGGCGTGGTCGGTGTTCCAGCGCGTCCTGAGATGGAACAAGCAAAAGGACGAGCCTATGAGAATCGAGGCATCACAAGGAGGCGAGAACATGAAACAGAAGGGCAAGAGGTGCTCCGGAGGAGTCTGACCACGGCGAGGTGCTTGCGGTGGCCATGGCGGCGCGAGCGTAGTAGAAAGCGGCGCCAGGGGTGACTCCGGCAGAGAGGGCTGGCGCTAGGGGGCTCAGGAGACGTGCAAGAGCAGGGCGAGTCTAGCTGCGTGACCAATTTGGCGGAGGCAGAGTAGCCACGGCGAACAGTGCCGGCGAAGGAAGATGGCCGGCGGTGGAGCAGAGGAAAAGAAGGAGATGGCGACCGGCTCGGGCTCATGTGGACGCGAGCATGGCTTCTAGGCGCGCCAGCAGCTGCTAGAGCTCAGCCACACGAGCGTCCGTGCGGGAAACGCCGCGAAGACGCCGCCAAGCGGTGCACAGCGGTGACGCGGTGAGCAGTCAGTGGACAGCTTCCCGGTGGATATTGTAGCAGCATGCTGCTTCTTCATTTTCTTCCTTTTTCCTCCCAAATCCATATTGTAACTTAAAAATCTCCAAAAATAAAAGTTGTCCATCTTGAGCTGCTCTTCAACTTCGCTTTAAGGACCATCTTCAGATTCTCAATAGTTTTAAAATTAGATTTTTAAGCTTGGAAATTGAATTTAGGGTTAATAAAATAACTAATTAGAATTTTTGGTAATTAATTAGTATTAAACCATCATTCAAATATCATAAACTATAGTACCATCTCATAATACAAAGCTTTGTACCAATCAATGAAAGTAAAGTTTGGCAAATTTTATTTATGAGAATTGGTTTATTAAATTTCCCAAAAATTGAATTCAAATTTGAATTCCAACTCAAACAACATAACATATACATGTTATTATTTCAACATGTGAACCACTACATATGCAACATTTACATACAATACATGATCATGAAATGCCATTATTGCCATGATGCTTGCTAATTATGCATGATACTAATTATGATTAGGATTTTATTAAATTTCGTAACACCAGGGGTGTTACAAGAGGCATAGGACGTGGGGCATGATTAAATCAATTATACCCATATGTCAGCTACCATGGATGTGTATTGGAGATTTCAATGAAGTTCTCCAAAGAGAAGAGCATGTCAGTGTCCAGGAGCAGAGCCTAGCATAGATTGCTAGCTTTCGCGATATGGTGGATGTTTGTGGCTTCCAAGATCTAGGTTTTTCTGTGCGGAGTTGGACCTTTGAGAAGAAAGTGACTAGGGGTTCATGGTGTCATGTGTGACTTGATCGGGCATTGGCGACAGTAGAGTGGTGCGCTCGTTTCCCTTGGGCGGAGGTACAACACCTCACCTCTGCAGCATCGGATCATGGGCCAATCCTGCTGAGGTGGCGCCATCCCCAGGAGGAAGGCAAAAGGAAATTGAAGGCTTTTAAATATGAATTGATGTGGGAGAGACACTAGGAGTTTGCTACCATGTTTACTCATTTGTGGCAACAATGCGGAAAGGCAGGTACACTAAAAGAGATGGTGGAGAAACTTAAGGCGGTGGCCGGTAAACTCGAAGCTTGGGGTGCCGATTCCTTTGGCCATGTGGGGAAGGAATTGAAGCGCCTATGAGCTGAACTGGAAGATATTAGATCAGACCCTTTGGGCTGGTCTGTCATATGTTGAGTCCAAGATCGCGGAGAAGATCATGAAACTCAATTACAGAGAGGAGATAATGTGGAAGCAGAGATCGCGGATTACATGGCTCTCAGAAGGAGATAAAAATACTCATTTCTTTCACTTGCGGGCTAGCCAGCGAAGGAGGAGGAATTTGATTACTAAACTAAGGAAACCCGATGGTCAAGTGACGAAAAATGAAGGAGAGTTGGCTGAGCTCACATTAGGGTTGTATAAAAACTTCTATCAGTCAGAAGGTATGGAGGATATAGAGACTCTCCTTGGAATGGTTCCTAGGAAAGTTTCAGAGGAGATGAATGCTAGTTTAGAAGCCCCTTTGACTAAGGCAGAGGTCAAAATGGCATTGTTTCAAATGTTCCCTATAAAGGCACCTGGTCCTGATAGATATCCAGCTCATTTTTTCCAGAGGCATTGGGATTTATGTTGGGATGAAGTTTGTGAAGTTGTTTTTCATGTGTTGAAGGGGGAGGATGACCCTTCGGTGATTAACAATACTTGTATTGTATTAATTCCGAAGGTAGAGAAACTAGAAGAATTAGCGCAGTTCCTCCCACCAGCTTGTGCAATGTGATTTATAAGATAGCCTAAAAAACTATAGCTAACATATTATGGATTTGTCTATCAAAAATTTATTTTGGAGGAGCAGTCGGGCTTTGTGCCGAGAAGGCTTATTATGGACAACATCTTGTCGGCCTACGAATGTCTTCACTTTATGAAGAGGAAGAGGGCGCAGGAAAGCAGGTGTTGTGCGGTTAAACTGGATATAAAGAAGGCATATGATTAGGTGGAGTGGAATTATCTCCATAGTATTATGCTGAAGTTGGGTTTTAGCGGCACATGGGTGAATATGGTTATGAGGCTGGTGACATCGGTCTCTTTTTCGGTGCTATTCAATGGTGAAAGACTGGAAAGTTTTAGACCCACCCGAGGGATTTGACAAGGAGATCCGATCTCTCCCTATCTTTTCTTACTGACAGCAGAGGGCCTCTCGTGCCTGTTAAAATCAAGAATTCAGTCATTGAACAAAAGTGGCATTGAGGTGGCTCCATCGGCTCTAATGGTGAGTCACCTACTGTTTGCGGATGACGGCCTGCTGTTTTTCAAGGCGAGTAGGGAGAATGCGAGAAGGTGAGGGACCCCCTTCACCTGTATTGCCGAGCTTTGGGGCAAATGGTTAATATGGAGAAATCATCTACCCACGTCACAAAGGGTTGTAGTTTCCATGTGAGGGAGGAGATTAAGGTTTTGCTGGACATACACAATGAAGCGCTGAGCGGGAAGTATTTAGCTATGCCAACGGATGTGGGTAGTTCAGCTAATGGGGCCTTCAAGTATCTAAAAGACAGAATTTAGGGCAGAGCTCAAGGTTGGATGGAGCAGTGTCTATCGGCAAGAGGGAAGTAAGTTCTTATTAAGTCAGTGGCGCAGGCTATCCCAACCTATTCTATGTCTTGTTTCAAATTACCAAGAGGCCTTTGTCAGCATGTGGACAGCTTGTTACGTAGCTTTTGGTGGGGAAGTAAAGAGGGGAAGCGTCGTACATGCTGGGTATCTTGGAAAGATATGACAATGTCGAAGTATATGGGTGGCCTAGGCTTTTGAGATATGGAGTTATTCAATTTGGCTCTTCTCGCTTGCTAGGCGTGGCGAACCCTGCAGGACCCAGGGGCACTTAGTTCTCGGATTCTTAAAGCAGTCTACTTCGCAGAGTGTGATTTTTTAGAAGCGACAGTTGGCTCAACCTTCGCGAACTTAGAGATCAATAATTGAGGGAAGGGACACTCTAGTTCAGGGTTTGATCAGGAGAATTGGCATAGAGGAGAACACAGATATATGGGCGACGCATTAGCTGCCGAGAGACGACCTAATGAGGCCGGTGTGCTGTATCAAGGATGACCCCCCTCCTTAGAGGGTTAGTGAGCTAATAGATCAGACCCTTTGGAGGTGGGACAGGCAGATGGTAACCGATTTCTTTATACCGATGGATGCCGAGACTATCTTGAGTATCCCGCTCTGCACGTCGGCACAAGAGGATTTTTGGGCATGGCATTATGAGAAATCAGGGCTGTTCTCAGTTATGTTAGCTTATAGAATGCTAGTGCACACGAGGGAAACAAGGACGAATTGGTTAGAGCATACGGCAGGCAGGTCAAATACAAGGGAGGAGAAGGAGTGGGCAGATTTGTGTCCAGGTCTAGGTGCCATCGAAGGTGAGGGCTTTTCTATGGTGGCTGGCACGCCAATCTATCTCTACGCAAGATGTCCGTTGTCGCAGAAATATGGCGGAGAACAATCGATGCAGTGTCTGCGGCAATTTGGATTCCTAGAGGCACTCCCTTTTGGAGTGCCATATGGCGAAGGCTGTGTGGGCTTTGGAGAAGGAAGAGATCACTGAAGCTCTATGTATGATAAATGAAGAGGCGGCGAGAGCCTGTTTAGCAAAAGTGTGGAAGACCTTGTCCCATGAAGCGATTACTCGGGTCGTTGTTTGACTATGGGCGATTTGGCATGCGAGGCAAATAGTGATCGAGAATGTATTTCAGAGTCCGTTGTCTACGCATTGCTTTGTAGAGAGGTATCTGGAAGAGCTTGTAATGACCAAGCCGTTTCAAAGGTGTAGTGGGGGCGGCCAACCAGCAACGTTGCCGAGATGGTTACCCCCTCCGTCGAGTCTTGCAAAGGTGAACGTGGATGCAACTTTGGCAAAGAATTCCGATTATTCTGCCGCTGCTGCAGTGGCGAGGGATGGGGTCAGAAATTTCCTGGGAGCATCAGTGCTAGTTTTGGATGGGTTAACCAACCCGGAAGTGATTGAAACGATAGCGTGCTGGGAGGACATGGCGTTAGCTGCAGACCTGATTCTACAGAAGTTCAGGGTGGCATACGACTGTATCAATGCAGTGAAGAGCATTCATGGAGAGGGGATGGGGCTGTATGGCTCAGTTGTGAAGGACATCAAGGTGACAAAAGCAAGCTTCTCCCATGTGGAGTTCATCCATGAAAGAAGATATTTGAATGAGGATGCACATAGATTAGCAAGGAGCGCTGTGTCTATGTTTCCGGGTAGACATGTTTGGTTTCTGTTACAAACTGATGGTGTATGTAATTCTGTTTTGATGAGTTAATAAAGGGTGGCAGTTTTCTCAAATAAAAAAAAAAAGTTGTCTGTTTCATCGATCAATCAAAAAAAAAAAATGTTATTGCTGCTCCACAGACAAGCTTATATTTTTCGCAAAAGTTAACGCCCTTCCGGTCGCACGCTACGCGACTAGCGCGCGACTTCCGCTAGCGCGCGACTTCCGCGCGAGTGGCCTGTGGCCTGCCTGGCGGCCTGGCCTGCATAACCCATGCACGTGTATATGCGTCAACCCACATAAATACTCTGTACAACATAGGAGCTCCTATGGGCCGACGGCCTGACTTATCTTGTGTCAACAATTCCGTTACATAAAAGCCATTTCTTTCCTGGTTGCGCTCCCCGTGAGTGCAAGGATCAATTTCTGTGCTCCTTTTAGTGTTAGTTTTTCAATCTTAGTTTATTATTGTCATTTTCAGTTTCATTTTTATGTTTTTATTTTTATTTACTATTTGTCAATTTTAGTATTTTTTCATTGTGTATATTTTTTCAGTTTCATTATATTATTTTTTCTTTTTATTTTAAGTAAAATGTTTTTTTTTGTTTTCAGTTTTCAGTCAAGTTTTTCTTAGTTTTTTTTTCAGTTTCAGTCATGTTTTCTTTAATATTTTTTTAGTTTTAGCTTTTAGTCACCCTTTTAGTTCGAATGCAATCCTAAATACTATATATTAAATGTATAATAACTTATCCTTGAAGTTGGCACTTATGCAATACTTTTTTCTAATAATTTAACCCTCAGTATAGTTTGTAGCTTTTTTGATCCCTACTCTTGTCTTTGTAGTAAATGTCTCTTTAATTTTTAGCTAGTTATGTTTCTCGGATCATATAGTGGTTTTATAATAACTTGCTTTTCTAGTTAGCAGCTTATGCAATGCTTGTTCTAATAATTTGTCCCTAAGTTGCAGCTTGTCTTGTTTCATTTCTTTACCCTCATTTTTAATAAATGCCCAGTTGGTAGCAAGTCATGTTTTCTAACTTATTGTAATATGTTGTATAATAACTTGCCCCTCTAATTGGTAGCTTATGCAATGTTTATTTTAATAATTTACCCCTCAGGTTGCAGCTTGTATGTTTCGGTCCGTTACTCTCATTAGAGGTTAGTACCTTTACGTAAATACTATATAAGAAATTTAATATATTCGTATGGTAACGATCGATGTGCATACCATGTAAAAACTTTAGTATATTGGTGGGATCTTGAGGTTGTCGTGTAGGTCGATGCGGAAGCATGGACCTCTCCCTGGCGCCTATCGCCTCCTATATATGTTGAGAGGTCGCTGCAAATGGTGCCGCTCCCCTGTCAAAGTGTCAAGCCGGCAGCCACCCAGGCAGTAGGAGCTAGCTAGCGACGATGCGTCGCTGTTAGCGTGCAGCATGCTCTCACCCTGCCGCAACGCGGATGTGACCGCCGCCAACTCGCCGCCTCGATCTCTGTGTGCCGCGCACCTGCTCGGTCCCAGTTAGACCAAGAACAAATACGAAGTAGCAACCAACCACGATAATCGGAACTGGTGGACATGGCCGGGCTCAGTATGGGTATGGATGGGGCCAGGCCTATACGAGACCAGTGGGTTAATTAATTTAAAAGAATTTATTTATTAATATATTGCTTTATGATCCGTGCAAATTCTTTTGCGAGGTCTACCGGAGCATAACTCAAAAAGATCATGTGAGTGTCGTAGATAAGATCGTAATAAGACGGGAGAGCCGGTGAAATGGCTCTTCTTCTAGGACTCAACTAAGTTCTATTGATCTATGCCACAAAATTCCTTAAATAACTAGGAAATTTGTGGCTTGCAAGAGAGGTTGAAACTCATATCTTGTGATTCTCAGTACTGCCTTCACATGATTGGTGCTCCGGTCCATATATCAATCATCAATGTTTCCCCTCCCGTGTCCTTGCAACGATTTGGCAAGTTCCCTTTGTGTGCAAAAGAATGCAAGTTCGCATGTTCAGGGTACTCCAATAGGCATTTGCATGTCATAACGTTTTCTGAAAACAACAACTTAATTAGAACGGATCATAGAACTATGAAGCAAATATACATACCAATACTCCAGTACCATATACTTGCTGCTTGTGCTGAGGTTCTTGGGTAAACAGGAGGCCGCGGAACATCTTTTCATTGTTTTACATCTTACAGTTTCATTCATTTTTTTTTCACTTTACATCTCACTGCAGTTCATGTACCAGTGAACCCCCATGCATGGTCTCCAGCAGAAGAACAAATTATATGCCTTGCCATGAGACGAGTGGGTATTCCTCATGTTATTGTCTAACAAACCTTGTGCTTTTTTGGTTTCCCAAAAAAAGATTAATGCTAAAAGATTTTGTCTTCGTTTGGTTATTGAAGGAAAGCCCTCAAGGATTTTGACAAACATAGCCAATCTAGCAATGGATTGTTCGAAACGGGAGCGATGTCATGCATTGGCGGTGGATGGAAATGAAGATGTACGTGTTGTTGTCTTGTTGCGGCATGATATTTTGTCATATTGTTTTTCTTTTCGTAATATAAGTTCATTAGGTTGTGTGCATTCTTAGATCGATATGCAGAGAAACGGAGTGGTTTCTGTAAGATTGTATAATAGAATGATACCAGCGCGTTGCTATGGTACTCTCTTAAAAATAAAAGTGTTGTATGTATGAGTTGAATCATCTATACGTTCTTACATCTATTTTTAGTTGCATTAAGAGGTTGAAACTTAGTGGGATGACATGGTTATTAGTGAGAGATGATGTGAATCGTTAGTGAAAGATGGTGTGGATGACTTGCATGTTGAGATAGAATTTGTAGTAGGGGGAATAACTTTATAAGAGATATTATAGATGAAATTTTTTACTATGATATATATTACTAGGCGGTGTGCCCGCTCTTCGCACGGGCGGAAGGGAGGCGGGAAAAAAAAAGATGGAGAGGAGAACCCAAAAAAAAAAGTAAAGGCTGTTAACGGGTACATGCTGTTCATAGCGGGGCTGACACTGTTCATAATGACTGTTTATAAAGGGTATGTACTGTTTGTAACGGGTATACACTGTTTCATAACGGGTACATACTGTTCCATATGGATATTTTCTGTTCATAACGGGCTAGGTACTATTTCATAATGGATGTTTACTGTTTATTAACGGGTACATACTGTACATTAACAGTGACATATAGAGTGGAGAGGATCCGTTTACTGTTAATGTACAGTGATCTATGAGATGCGGCCGATCTCCAGGAATAAGGATAAGGTTCCATTCCATAACGGATATCTACTGTTCATGACGGGCTGGGTACTGTTTCATAATGGATTTTACTGTTCTTTAACGGGTACGTACTATGCATTAACAGTGACATGTGAGTGGAGGGGATCGTTACTGCTATTGTATAGTGATCTGTGAGAGGCGCCCGACCTCCAGGAATAAGGATAAGGGTAGATCTGAGATTAAAAAGCATCAGAAAAACTATTCCAGAATGCACAGCACACAAGAACACATATATACATACCAAATTAATGCAAAGTAGATGGTCCTCCACGTACACGTGATTCAAACTCGAGAAAACAAAAACAGAACACAGATAACAAGAACAGAACACAGATAAGTAACTAACGAGCACTACTAGCTAATACTAGCACTATATAATTGAAACAAAACAAGTTAAAGCTGTTCATGATGCGAGTACGCGGCCGGCCGGCCGTTTGTTGGGTGCATGCTGATCAACTAACGAGCATCAGCCGTCGGCGCTGGAGCTGCCGCTGGCACCGGCGCTGGGGGCGGCGCTGAGAAAGAAACAGGTGAGTCCATCTCTTTCTCCAGCCGGCAAGGTGCCGACTTGGCGTAGCCGCTGGACACGCCGACGGTCACCGGCCAGCAGTAGTAAATCTGGGGTTTGGGATTCCCTTTCATAGAGGCCCCAGAGCCAGAGGTGATGGTCGCGTTCACCTGCACCATCGCCGTGAATCTGGTCCACCCTCCGTACGTATCCGCGAGGTAGGACAAGACGGCCGAGTTGTTGACGAGGATCCACTTCTCCAGCGTGTGCGAGGTCTGCCGGTTCAGTGTGAAACGGTCCTGCAGCTCGCATGTGACGATCTCCGTCAATGTTTGGAAAGAGAAAGACGAAGACTCGTAGCTGTAGTTAGGCATGTCGAGCACGCGGATGGTGACGTTTTCTCCCGAGACGTCGGCGCGGCCGCTGGGGTTATCGGCGGTCAAGCTAACCCAAAAGCTGACATTTTTCACTGGAGAGTAGGTCGTCTTCTTAACCACCGTCGTCGTCGTGGTCGCCGGCACGTTTGTGTCGACCGCCGAGGCGGCGACCCTGCCGCCGATTGGCTTGCCAGTCATCGACGACAGAGACGGGGCAGGATGCCTGTGCCACCATAGAGGTTCTGCCTCGATGGGTTGGTAGGGAATGGAGAAGATGACCTTCTCGGGGCGCAGGGCGACGATGGTCACCATCACGACCACGACGACGGTGAGCACACTCACGACGGCCGCAACCACGTAGCGCGTAGTGGCGAGGAAGGGGAACCTTGTGCGCTTGTGGCCATCGGAGTCGATGCCTTCCATTCTCCAATTAATTCCTGCTGTATAGGAGTATATTAGAAGATCCTACACTACCTGCATGCGCACATCACACCAAAGGGCATATATATATACACACACTTCACCATTCTAAATTCTAGATGTATAGCAAAATAGATGTAAAAAAAAAAATCAAAGAGACTTCCAATTTAGAATGGAGAGAATATCACATTAGAAGCTCCTTTTAGGGGATTTTTTTTTTTGGTGGACCATGGGTCCAGCGTGGCACACGTGCACCCCTGGCCGATGGATGTCACGTGGACACAGGAAAGGAGAGGCCGCACTCAATGCCTGGCCGATGCATCGGACGGCATCTTTACATGATCTGTGGCACTCAGACTATCCGCACTCTTCGTCCTCTATATTCATCCTCTAAAAGGAATATTTTATCCTGGTCATCGAGATTCTCTCCTCTATATCATTTTTTTTCCGCACCCATCCATCCTCTATATCAATGGGACCCACACATCATACTCTATTTTTTTCTCCCCCACCCGGCCCCCCTCTCTCCTCTCTCCTCCCTCTTCTCTCTCCTCTATCCATTTTCCCCACCGCACCCGACCGCTCCGACCATCCGCCGCCGCCTCGAGCTCCTCTCGGCCCTGCTCCACGCTGC
Organism: Themeda triandra; assembly: GCA_018135685.1. NCBI lineage: Eukaryota > Viridiplantae > Streptophyta > Magnoliopsida > Poales > Poaceae > Themeda > Themeda triandra. Next base: position 50,808 of record JAENPR010001859.1, on the reverse strand, counting down.
TCCTCTCGGCCACCCCACACCCGCGCCTCCTTCGGCGCGCTTGCCGGCGGCCAGGGCCGCGCTCGCGCTTGGCTCGCGGCCGGCGGTGGTCGCGTGCCCGCGCCTGGCTTCGCGGCCGTCGGGGTCGTGTGCCTGCGCCTGGCTCGTGGCCGGCCGGGTCGCGCCCGCGCGTCCTTGCGCTGGCCGAGCCGAGGTGGTCGGCCAGGGCGGGGCTAGGGCCGGCGGCGTGACTCCTGCGCGCGCCCACGTCGGGGAGGGCAACGCCCGCGTGCCAGGGCTGGGGGCCAGAGGCGGCGCCCAGGCGTCTGCCTGCGCCGCGAGGGGCCACGTCGGCATCGGAGGAGCTCGCCCCCGTGGCCTCTATCCTGCTCCGGCTGCGGGTCGCCCTCGCCAACGGCGGCGTCTTGGCGAGGCAGGGGCGCGCACTGGATGGCGCCGTGGAGCACGCCGGTGACTCGTCGTCCGCCGGAGCGGGCCAGGCGGGAGCACCTCACGCGGCGGCGGATCCTCGCGCGGCAGAGCACCTCGCGCGTCGCGTCCCCTCCCTGTTCCGTCTCGGTGGCGGTTCACGGCGAGCGGCGGCCGTCCACTTCTCCAGCCCTCTCCTCTCTCCTCTCTGCTCGCTCGCTTGGGCCCCATGCACGGATAGCGCACGCCCGCGACGACGCCACATTTGGCAGACGGGGGGCCGGTCCTGGAGGATAGCGCAGAGGATAGTGTATCCCGCTGCGGCGATTCCATCCGGTAAACGCTGCTGGAGGAACACATACCGTTCCCTAGTGCGGATAGTCTCATGCCTTAGCTGCATGCAGTGGGAGCCCTCTGATGTCTGTTTGATTAGAACCGGCCGGTGCCACACACGTCATGCATCGGGAGAGGAGTCTCATGGCAGATGTAAATATGTAATAGACTCATCGTTAATCTAATTTTTCCCTTATACATTTTTAATCATCCGTGAGACGCATTAAAAAATACTGACAAAAACCAGAAATATCCGCAAATCAATTAGTTATAGGTAGACTACAAGTATGATGCCATTGGATTTGTTACGTGCTTTCAAAAAATGTACTCACTTCTGCCACTCAAAAAATAGTTTAAATAGTTAAACCCCTAGGTTTCACATAATTACCAACCATAATGAAAAATAAGCTAATATAACCATTAAAGTTGCAGAAAATTATCCATACCGATCGGCAATTAATAATAAAAGCATCCTAAGATAACCTCTCACAGCTTTGCCATAATTTATTAAAAATAAACCCTAAAGCTATATCTATATACTCCCTACACTTGTCGTTTATAAAAAGAATATATCAACGTATGGCTACATATGATTCTAAACTTATTATCCACTTCTGCCATTGCTAATACAAAAACGTTAACTTGAGGTATAGATGCCTGATCAGATGTGTGTTATACCATGCAAACCACCCAAGCATGTATGCATCTAATCAATTTTCACGTAAAATACGTTGCAACGAAAATGGAAAAAATAATGAATGGTGGTGGTAACTAAAGTTGATTAGAGAGTGTGATTACGATGTTAGAAAGTGAAGACATTAGAGAGATCAAACATAATCACACTACCAGACTCAGGGTTTTTGTTGACGGTTTTGATAATTACCGTCAGGAGCTTGGACTATTCGTGTCGGCAGGGAAAAACCGTCAGGAGAGGCCCAAAATTTGCCTGCCGGTTTCCATAAGCCGGCCAATTTATGCAAACTGACAGGAATCGTACACTATTCCAGACGCTAGGAAAGGCCGACAGGAATACTATCCTGATGATCCACATCGATTGGACCCTTCCTTGCCCGGATGTGGAAAGAAAATTCGGCAAAAAACAATTCTTCGCGCCCACAACTTTCCCAAGAGCGGCAAAAAAAAAATCATGAGGGACCATGCACCGTCCCCACTTCGCTGCCCAATGGAAATGTCGGTCAGGGAAGAAAATTTCAAGAGTAAACAAATAAGAAAGATTTGAACTATGGGTGCTAAATAGGGAAGAGGATTTTTTTTATGTTAGATTGGGATTTTTCTCAATAAGATGCGCGTGGCTAAGAGATATTCAAAGTCATCAATAAATTTCAAGCATGACGAACACATCACCCTGACCATTGTAGCATATCTGCATGTGAGGCTAGAGGAAAGGAGGGATTTTCCCTCTGGGGAATAAATCCAGCGAAACACACAGGACACGATCTCTCCAAGGATCGAACCTGCATGGACTGAACGGTTGGATGTCTATGTATTTACCTTAATCTATGTGTGTTGGGGTGGGTTGGTGTGAAATTTAGTTTAAATTACACAACAACCAATCCCAACACACATGGATCGATGGATATATGGGCATCCAAACTAGGTCTTAGGCTAATCTCAAGAGTACGTGTTGATAGACCAGTGATACCAAATTTGCATGGTATATCCTATATATTCTTTAGATTAATTGTACTCCAAAGATTATGAAATTTGAATCTTGGATTTGTACAGACCTTATTAAAAATAAAAGGATGGAGTTGCTTACAAGTTACAACATGGTTACCAAACAAAAGGCATCTAGTGGAGAGTTTCATGGCATTGTTTATTTTTTCAAGACTACGACATAATATAAAATAAAATAAAACTTGGATGAGATATCCATCCTTAATGCATAGTTTTATTCTATAGTTTCATGGACATTTAATTTTATGACTTATATATAGTTGTTCACCGTGCCAAAAGAGATGAAACTCACTTCTTCACTTCATCAAAAGCGTGTATATGACAACCTATAAAATGCAGATAAAACTTCGATTGAGACTGGTCTTACTTTTGGGAGAAAGTTATCAAACACTTGGTATACTCTAATGTAGGTGTCACGATCAAGCTAAGCAGCGGATGCCCCGGGCCTGTGAAAAAGAGAAAAGGATATGAAATTCGTTCCCACGTAAATGGATTTATTCGCCAAGCTAGCGTACTTAATCATGCAGCTAATATGCCCTGGATGCTTTGCTCGAGTGGCCGACAAAAGGCACATGGTCCATTTTTTATTTTATTACACTTTTGTACATAAATTACAAAAATATATATTCTACATCTGCTGGATTTAGAAAATAATAAGATATCGTCTGCTGGCGTATCGGCTTCCAAAAATTGTTCCTACCAAAAATCACTTTTATAAAATTATCCACGGTAATACGATTTTTATTTTTAGCAGAAGAAAAAAATGTTTTTATGAAAATAGTTTTATGGGTGAACAAAAATCCGAAGTCATTATTTGAGAAAGCAATTTCTAGACAAGAACAACATTAAGACACGTTATTTTTAATACTTTTTGCCGATCTGGAACGAAGAACCGATAAATCCAAAAGTGTAGTAATTTTCCAGTTCAGTCAAGCACGGCCCAATTTGGTTTGTATTTGGCATCATAGGTTTTGTATTTTTGAAATAAAATTATTTCTAGCTAGAACGCTGCATTTTAGTTTTTGGTTAAATTGTTCACCCCCCAAAATGAATTCCAAAAATCCAGAAAAATGTCTTAATTTGTGGTTCAAAAAGTAGTTTTTTCATGCAATTTGTTACTATACATGAATAACTGAAATCTAAAATTCCTTAACAAACCATAAGCAACAAGCAAATCTAATTTTGAGCATGCACTTTGTTAAGAAACTTATATTTCACTTGAGCATGTATGTTGAAAAAATTACATGACTAAATAATTTTCAAACCATGAATCTTGATATTTTTTTCCAGTATTTGTAAGATGTTCCTTGGCTAATAAACAGCTTAAAACTCGATATTACATTCTGTTAAGAATTTTAATTTCAAGATTGCAAGACCTATGAAGCCATATGCCAATATTATGCAACAAAGATGGGTTGCTTTTACTTTTAGCATCTATTTGAAAAATTATTAGACTTTTGGAGGTTCCAGTGTTCTTTGTTTTGGATCAATAGAAATATGAAAAGAAAACAACGTGCTTTTCTCGAAAGTCCTTTGGTAGAACAACTTCCAGAAGTCATGTTCTAGAGGGACGACTTCCGGTTTTAGTTCACCCACTAAGGCATAATTTGGCAAAAAACAATTCTTCGCGCCAACAGCATTCCCAAGCGCGGCAAAAAAATCATGTGGGACCGTGCACCGTCCCCACTTCCGCGCCCAATGGAAATTTCGGTTAGGGATGAAAATTTCAAGAGTAGACAAATAAGAAAGATTTGAACTATGGGTGCTAAATAGGGAAGAGAATTTTTTATGTCGGATAGGGATTTTTCTCAATAAAGAGATGCGCGTGGCTAAGAAATATTCAAAGTCATCAATAAACTTCAAGCGTGACGAACACATCACCCTAACCATTATAGCATACCCGCATGAGAGGCTTGAGGAAAGGAGGGATTTTTAATATAACTCCAAAGTGGGGACGGAGAACCAATAACTCCAAAAGTGTAGTAATTTTCCGAGTTCGAGTCAAGCATGGCCCAATTTGGTTTGTATTTGGCATCATAGGTTTTGTATTTTTGAAATAAAATTATTTCGAGCTAGAACGCTACATTTTAGTTTTTGGCTAAATTCTTCGCCCCCAAAAATGAATTCCAAAAATCCAGAAAAATGTCTTAATTTATGGTTCAAGAAGTATTTTTTTTTCATGCAATTCGTTAGTATACATGAACAACTGAAATCTAAAGTTCCTTAACAAACCATAAGCAAAATACATGCAAATCTAATTTTGAGCATGCACTTTGTTAAGAAGCTTTATATTTCACTTGAGCATGCATGTTGAAAAAATTACATGACAAAATAATTTTCAAACCATGAATCTAGATTTTTTTTTTTCCAGTATACGTAAGATGTTCTTTGGCAAATAAACAGCTTAAAACTCAGATATTACATTCTTTTAAGAATCTTAATTTCAAGATTGCAAGACCTATGAAGCCATATGCCCATATTATACAACAAAGATGGGTCGGTTTTTACTTTTAGCATCTATTTGAAAAATTATTAGACTTTAGGAGGTTCCGAGTGTTCTTTGTTTTGGATCAACAGAAATATGAAAAAGAAAACAACATGCTTTACGAAAGTCCTTCGGTAGAACAACTTCTAGAAGTCATGTTCCGGAGGGACGGGGCGACTTCCGGTTTTAGTTCACCCACAAAGGCATAATTTGGCAAAAAACAATTCTTGGCGCCCATAGCTTTCCCAAGCGTGGCAAAAAAATCATGTGGGACCATGCACCGTCCCCACTTCCTCGCCCAATGGAAATGTCGGCCGGGAAAAAATTTCAAGAGTAGACAAATAAAAAAGATTTGAACTATGGGTGCTAAATAAGGAAGAGGAAATTTTTTTTATGTTAGATTGGGATTTTTCTCAATAAAGAGATGCACGTAGCTAAGAGATATTCAAAGTCATTGATAAACTTCAAGCATGACGGATCAACCTGACCATTATAGCATATCTGCAAGTGAGGCTAGAGGAAAGGAGGGATTTTCCCTCTGGGGAATAAATCCAGCGAGAGACACACAGGACACGATCTCTCCAAGGACCGAACCTGCATGGACTGAACGGTTGGATGCCTATGTATTTACCTCAATCTATGTGTGTTGGGGTGGGTTGGTGTGAAATTTAGTTTAAACTGCACAACAACCAATCCCAACACACATGGATCGATAGATATATGGGCATCCAAACTAGGTCTTAGGCTAATCTCAAGAGTACGTGTTGATAGACTAGTAATACCAAATTTGCATAGTATATCATATATATTCTTAGATTAATTGTACTCCAAAGATTAAGAAATTTGAATCTTGGATTTGTCTTGACCTTATTAAAAATAAAAGGATGGAGTTGCTTACAAGTTACAACACGGTTATCAAACATTAGGCATCTAGTGGAGAGTTTCTTGGCATTGTTTAATTTTTCAAGACTATGACATAATATAAAATGAAATGAAACTTGGATGAAATATCCATCCTTAATGCATAGTTTTATTTAAGGATGGCAACGGGTCAGCTCGGATCGGGTGGAGTCTCCATGCACCCAAAACCGAAACCCAAAGTCAAAACCCGAATCCTCCCCAAACACCGATTCGGGTGGAAATCCATCACCAAAACCAAACCCGCGGATACCGAAACCCGAACGGATACCCGAAACCCGAATGGATACCCGAAACTCCGTGGGTATATATACACATATTCACATGTATAAAAAAGAGGCAACAAATAATAAATATTTTCATGAGTCAACTTTGAATAAATTTAACAATCTAAGTAAACAAGTTATTATTAGCATATTATAAAACATGAGTTTTAATTCCAAATGATTTATTTCGGATATCCATTGGATATCCACGGGTGGAAAACCAAACCCGAAATCGAACCCGATTGTTTTCGGGGCCCTGAACCCGAAAACCGTGGGTGAGAAACCATCCCCAAACCCGAACCCGCAGGACCCGAAACCCGCGAATATCCTTCCCGAAACCGATCCGCTGCCATCCTTAGTTTTATTCTATGGTTTCATAGACATTTAATTTCATGACTTATATATAGTTGTTCATCGTGCCAAAAGAGATGAAACTCACTTCTTCACTTCATCAAAAGCTTCTATATGACAACCTATAAAATCCAGATAAAATTTCGATTGAGACTGGTCTTATTTTCGGAGAAAGTTATCACACTTGGTATACTCTAATGTAGGTGTCACGATCAAGCTAAGCAGCGGATGCCCCAGGCCCGTGAAAAAGAGAAAAGGATAAGAAATTCGTTCCCACATTAATGGCTTTATTCGCCAAGCTAGCTAGCGTACTTAATCATGCGAGGCAATATGCCCCGGATGCTCTGCTCGAGTGGCCGACAAAAGGCGCAAGGTCCATTTTTTATTTTATTTTATTACACTTTTGTACATAAATCACAAAAATATATATTCTACATCTCGTAGGATTTAGAAAATAATAAGATATCGTCTGTGGCGTATCGGCTTCCAAAAATTGTTGCTACCAAAAATGACTTTTCCAAAAATTATCCACGGTAATATGATTTTTATTTTTAGCGAGAAGAAAAAATGTTTTTATGAAAATAGTTTTATGTGTGAACAAAAATCCAAAGTCATTATTTGAGAAAGCAATTTCTAGACAAGAACAACATTTAGACATGTTATTTTTAATATATGGGCATCCAAACTAGGTCTTAGGCTGATCTCAAGAGTACGCGTTGATAGACCAGTAATACCAAATTTGCATGCTATATCCTATATATTCTTAGATTAATTGTACTCCAAAGATTAAGAAATTTGAATCTTGGATTTGTACGGACCATATAAAAAGAAAAGGATGGAGTTGCTTTCAAGTTACAACACGGCTATCAAACATTAGGCATCTAGTGGAGAGTTTCATGGCATTGTTTAATTTTTTCAATACTATGACATAATATAAAATAAAATTAAACTTGGATGAAACTTCCATCCTTAATGCATAGTTTCATTCTATAGTTTCATAGACATTTAATTTCATGACTTATATAGAGTTGTTCATTGTGCCAAAAGAGATGAAACTCACTTCTTCACTTCATCAAAAGCGTCGATATGACAACCTATAAAATGCAGATAAAACTTCGATTGAGACTGGTCTTATTTTCAGGAGAAACTTATCGAGACACTAGCTATACTCTAATGTAGGTGTCATGATCAAGCTAAGCGGATGCCCCGGGCCCATGAAAAAGAGAAAAGGATAAGAAATTCGTTCCCACATTAATGGCTTTATTCGCCAAGATAGCTAGCGCACTTAATCATGCGGCTAATATGCCGGATGCTCTGCCCGAGTGGCCGACAAAAGGCGCATGATCCATTTTTTTATTTTAATACAATTTTGTACATAAATTACAAAAATATATATTCTACATCTCATGGATTTATAAAATAATAAGATATCGTCTGGCGTATCGACCTCCAAAAATTGTTCCTACTGAAAATGACTTTTCCAAAATTACCCACAGTAATATGATTTTTATTTTTTAGAAGAAGAAAAAAATGTTTTTATGAAAATAGTTTTATGGGTGAACAAAAATCCAAAGTCATTATTCGAGAAAGCAATTTCTAGACAAGAACAACATTTAGACAAGTTATTTTTTATATTTTTTGCCGATCTGGAACGGAGAACCAATAACTCCAAAAGTGTAGTAATTTTCCAGTTCAGTCAAGCATGGCCCAATTTGGTTTGTATTTGGCATCATAGGTTTTGTATTTTTGAAATAAAATTATTTCGAGCTAGAACGCTACATTTTAGTTTTTGGCTAAATTCTTCGCCCCCAAAAATGAATTCCAAATATCCAGAAAAATGTCTTAATTTATGGTTCAAGAAGTATTTTTTTTCATGCAATTCGTTAGTATACATGAACAACTGAAATCTAAAGTTCCTTAACAAACCATAAGCAAAATACATGCAAATCTAATTTTGAGCATGCACTTTGTTAAGAAGCTTTATATTTCACTTGAGCATGCATGTTGAAAAAATTACATGACAAAATAATTTTCAAACCATGAATCTAGATTTTTTTCCAGTATCTGTAAGATGTTCTTTGGCAAATAAACAGCTTAAAACTCAGATATTACATTCTTAAGAATCTTAATTTCAAGATTGCAAGACCTATGAAGCCATATGCCCATATTATACAACAAAGATGGGTCGGTTTTTACTTTTAGCATCTATATGAAAAATTATTAGACTTTTGGAGGTTCCAGTGTTCTTTGTTTTGGATCAACAGAAATATGAAAAAGAAAACAACGTGCTTTCTGAAAGTCCTTCGGTAGAACAACTTCTAGAAGTCATGTTCCGGAGGGACCGGGCGACTTCCGGTTTTAGTTCACCCACAAAGGCATAATTTGGCAAAAAACAATTCTTGGCGCCCACAGCTTTCCCAAGCGTGGCAAAAAAATCATGTGGGACCATGCACCGTCCCCACTTCCTCGCCCAATGGAAATGTCGGCCGGGGAAAAAAATTTCAAGAGTAGACAAATAAAAAAGATTTGAACTATGGGTGCTAAATAAGGAAGAGGAATTTTTTATGTTAGATTGGGATTTTTCTCAATAAAGAGATGCACGTAGCTAAGAGATATTCAAAGTCATTGATAAACTTCAAGCATGACGAATACATCACCCTGACCATTATAGCATATCTGCATGTGAGGCTAGAGGAAAGGAGGGATTTTCCCTCTGGGGAATAAATCCAGCGAGAGACACACAGGACACGATCTCTCCAAGGACCGAACCTGCATGGACTGAACGGTTGGATGCCTATGTATTTACCTTAATCTATGTGTGTTGGGGTGGGTTGGTGTGAAATTTAGTTTAAACTGCACAACAACCAATCCCAACACACATGGATCGATAGATATATGGGCATCCAAACTAGGTCTTAGGCTAATCTCAAGAGTACGTGTTGATAGACTAGTAATACCAAATTTGCATAGTATATCATATATATTCTTAGATTAATTGTACTCCAAAGATTAAGAAATTTGAATCTTGGATTTGTACTGACCTTATTAAAAATAAAAGGATGGAGTTGCTTACAAGTTACAACACGGTTATCAAACATTAGGCATCTAGTGGAGAGTTTCTTGGCATTGTTTAATTTTTCAAGACTATGACATAATATAAAATGAAATGAAACTTGGATGAAATATCCATCCTTAATGCATAGTTTTATTTAAGGATGGCAACGGGTCGAGCTCGGATCGGGTGGAGTCTCCATGCACCCAAAACTGAAACCCAAAGTCAAAACCCGAATCCTCCCCGAACACCGATTCGGGTGGAAATCCATCACCAAAACCAAACCCGCGGATACCCGAAACCCGAACGGATACCCGAAACCCGAATGGATACCCGAAACCTGTGGGTATATATACAAATATTCACATGTATAAAAAAGAGGCAACAAATAATAAATATTTACATGAGTCAACTTTGAATAAATTTAACAATCTAAGTAAACAAGTTATTATTAGCATATTATAAAACATGAGTTTTAATTCCAAATGATTTATTTCGGATATCCATTGGATATCCACGGGTGAAAACCAAACCCGAAATCGAACCCGATTGTTTTCGGGGCCCCGAACCCGAAAACCGTGGGTGAGAAACCATCCCCAAACCCGAACCCGCAGGATCCGAAACCCGCGAATATCCTTCTCGAAACCGATCCGCTACCATCCTTAGTTTTATTCTATGGTTTCATAGACATTTAATTTCATGACTTATATATAGTTGTTCATCGTGCCAAAAGAGATGAAACTCACTTCTTCACTTCATCAAAAGCTTCTATATGACAACCTATAAAATGCAGATAAAACTTCGATTGAGACTGGTCTTATTTTCGGGAGAAAGTTATCACACTTGGTATACTCTAATGTAGGTGTCACGATCAAGCTAAGCAGCGGATGCCCCAGGCCCGTGAAAAAGAGAAAAGGATAAGAAATTCGTTCCCACATTAATGGCTTTATTCGCCAAGCTAGCTAGCGTACTTAATCATGCGGGCAATATGCCCTGGATGCTTTCTGCTCGAGTGGCCGACAAAAGGCGCAAGGTCCATTTTTTATTTTATTTTATTACACTTTTGTACATAAATCACAAAAATATATATTCTACATCTGTAGGATTTAGAAAATAATAAGATATCGTCTGTGGCGTATCGGCTTCCAAAAATTGTTGCTACCAAAAATGACTTTTCCAAAAATTATACACGGTAATATGATTTTTATTTTTAGCAGAAGAAAAAATGTTTTTATGAAAATAGTTTTATGTTTGAACAAAAATCCAAAGTCATTATTTGAGAAAGCAATTTCTTGACAAGAACAACATTTAGACATGTTATTTTTAATATATGGGCATCCAAACTAGGTCTTAGGCTGATCTCAAGAGTACGCGTTGATAGACCAGTAATACCAAATTTGCATGGTATATCCTATATATTCTTAGATTAATTGTACTCCAAAGATTAAGAAATTTGAATCTTGGATTTGTACAGACCATATAAAAAAGAAAAGGATGGAGTTGCTTTCAAGTTACAACACGGCTATCAAACATTAGGCATCTAGTGGAGAGTTTCATGGCATTGTTTAATTTTTTCAATACTATGACATAATATAAAATAAAATTAAACTTGGATGAAACTTCCATCCTTAATGCATAGTTTCATTCTATAGTTTCATAGACATTTAATTTCATGACTTCATTGTGCCAAAAGAGATGAAACTCACTTCTTCACTTCATCAAAAGCGTCGATATGACAACCTATAAAATGCAGATAAAACTTCGATTGAGACTGGTCTTATTTTCAGGAGAAACTTATCAGACACTAGCTATACTCTAATGTAGGTGTCATGATCAAGCTAAGCAGCGGATGCCCCGGGCCCATGAAAAAGAGAAAAGGATAAGAAATTCGTTCCCACATTAATGGCTTTATTCGCCAAGATAGCTAGCACACTTAATCATGCAGCTAATATGCCTGGATGCTCGCCCGAGTGGCCGACAAAAGGCGCATGGTCCATTTTTTTATTTTAATACAATTTTGTACATAAATTACAAAAATATATATTCTACATCTGCTGGATTTATAAAATAATAAGATATCGTCTGTTTGCGTATCGACCTCCAAAAATTGTTCCTACCGAAAATGACTTTTCCAAAATTACCCACGGTAATATGATTTTTATTTTTTAGCAGAAGAAAAAAATGTTTTTATGAAAATAGTTTTATGGGTGAACAAAAATCCAAAGTCATTATTCGAGAAAGCAATTTCTAGACAAGAACAACATTTAGACAAGTTATTTTTTATATTTTTTGCCGATCTGGAACGGAGAACCAATAACTCCAAAAGTGTAGTAATTTTCCGGTTCGAGTCAAGCATGGCCCAATTTGGTTTGTATTTGGCATCATAGTTTTGTATTTTTGAAATAAAATTATTTCGAGCTAGAACGCTACATTTTAGTTTTTGGCTAAATTCTTCGCCCCAAAAATGAATTCCAAAAATCCAGAAAAATGTCTTAATTTATGGTTCAAGAAGTATTTTTTTTCATGCAATTCGTTAGTATACATGAACAACTGAAATCTAAAGTTCCTTAACAAACCATAAGCAAAATACATGCAAATCTAATTTTGAGCATGCACTTTGTTAAGAAGCTTTATATTTCACTTGAGCATGCATGTTGAAAAAATTACATGACAAAATAATTTTCAAACCATGAATCTAGATTTTTTTTCCAGTATCTGTAAGATGTTCTTTGGCAAATAAACAGCTTAAAACTCAGATATTACATTCTGTTAAGAATCTTAATTTCAAGATTGCAAGACCTATGAAGCCATATGCCCATATTATACAACAAAGATGGGTCGGTTTTTACTTTTAGCATCTATTTGAAAAATTATTAGACTTTTGGAGGTTCCAGTGTTCTTTGTTTTGGATCAACAGAAATATGAAAAAGAAAACAACGTGCTTTCTGAAAGTCCTTCGGTAGAACAACTTCTAGAAGTCATGTTCCCGAGAGGGACGGGGCGACTTCCGGTTTTAGTTCACCCACAAAGGCATAATTTGGCAAAAAACAATTCTTGGCGCCCACAGACTTTCCCAAGCGTGGCAAAAAAATCATGTGGGACCATGCACCGTCCCCACTTCCTCGCCCAATGGAAATGTCGGCCGGGGAAAAAAATTTCAAGAGTAGACAAATAAAAAAGATTTGAACTATGGGTGCTAAATAAGGAAGAGGAAATTTTTTTATGTTAGATTGGGATTTTTCTCAATAAAGAGATGCACGTAGCTAAGAGATATTCAAAGTCATTGATAAACTTCAAGCATGACGAATACATCACCACGACCATTATAGCATATTTGCATGTGAGGCTAGAGGAAAGGTGGGATTTTCCCTCTGGGGAATAAATCCAGCGAGAGACACACAGGACACGATCTCTCCAAGGACCGAACCTGCATGGACTGAACGGTTGGATGCCTATGTATTTACCTTAATCTATGTGTGTTGGGGTGGGTTGGTGTGAAATTTAGTTTAAACTACACAACAACCAATCCCAACACACATGGATCGATAGATATATGGGCATCCAAACTAGGTCTTAGGCTAATCTCAAGAGTACGTGTTGATAGACTAGTAATACCAAATTTGCATAGTATATCATATATATTCTTAGATTAATTGTACTCCAAAGATTAAGAAATTTGAATCTTGGATTTGTACTGACCTTATTAAAAATAAAAGGATGGAGTTGCTTACAAGTTACAACACGGTTATCAAACATTAGGCATCTAGTGGAGAGTTTCTTGGCATTGTTTAATTTTTCAAGACTATGACATAATATAAAATGAAATGAAACTTGGATGAAATATCCATCCTAAATGCATAGTTTATTTAAGGATGGCAACGGGTCAGGCTCGGATCGGGTGGAGTCTCCATGCACCCAAAACCGAAACCCAAAGTCAAAACCCGAATCCTCCCCAAACACCGATTCGGGTGGAAATCCATCACCAAAACCAAACCCGCGGATACCCGAAACCCGAACGGATACCCGAAACCCGAATGGATACCCGAAACTCCGTGGGTATATATACACATATTCACATGTATAAAAAAGAGGCAACAAATAATAAATATTTTCATGAGTCAACTTTCAATAAATTTAACAATCTAAGTAAACAAGTTATTATTAGCATATTATAACCAAATGATTTATTTTGGATATCCATTGGATATCCACGGGTGGAAAACCAAACCCGAAATCGAACCCGATTGTTTTCGGGGCCCCGAACCCGAAAAGCGTGGGTGAGAAACCATCCCCAAACCCGAACCCGCAGGACCCGAAACCCGCGAATATCCTTCTCGAAACCGATCCGCTGCCATCCTTAGTTTTATTCTATGGTTTCATAGACATTTAATTTCATGACTTATATATAGTTGTTCATCGTGCCAAAAGAGATGAAACTCACTTCTTCACTTCATCAAAAGCTTCTATATGACAACCTATAAAATGCAGATAAAACTTCGATTGAGACTGGTGTTATTTTTGGGAGAAAGTTATCACACTTGGTATACTCTAATGTAGGTGTCACGATCAAGCTAAGCAGCGGATGCCCCAGGCCCGTGAAAAAGAGAAAAGGATAAGAAATTCGTTCCCACATTAATGGCTTTATTCGCCAAGCTAGCTAGCGTACTTAATCATGCGCAATATGCCCCGGATGCTCGTCGAGTGGCCGACAAAAGGCGCGAGGTCCATTTTTTATTTTATTTTATTACACTTTTGTACATAAATCACAAAAATATATATTCTACATCTGTAGGATTTAGAAAATAATAAGATATCGTCTCGTGGCGTATCGGCTTCCAAAAATTGTTGCTACCAAAAATGACTTTTCCAAAAATTATCCACGGTAATATGATTTTTATTTTTAGCGAGAAGAAAAAATGTTTTTATGAAAATAGTTTTATGTGTGAACAAAAATCCAAAGTCATTATTTGAGAAAGCAATTTTTAGACAAGAACAACATTTAGACATGTTATTTTTAATATTTTTTGCTGATCTGGAACGAAGAACCGATAAATCCAAAAGTGTAGTAATTTTCCAGTTCAGTCGAAAGCACGTCCCAATTTGGTTTGTATTTGGCATCATAGGTTTTGTATTTTTGAAATAAAATTATTTCTAGCTAGAACGCTACATTGTAGTTTTTGGTTAAATTGTTCGCCCCCCAAAATGAATTCCAAAAATCCAGAAAAACGTCTTAATTTGTGGTTCAAAAAGTAGTTTTTTCATGCAATTCATTAGTATACATGAATAACTGAAATCTAAAGTTCCTTAACAAACCATAAGCAAAATACATGCAAATCTAATTTTGAGCATGCACTTTGTTAAGAAACTTATATTTCACTTGAGCATGTATGTTGAAAAAATTACATGACAAAATAATTTTCAAACCATGAATCTAGATAATTTTTTTCCAGTGTTTGTAAGATGTTCCTTGGCTAATAAACAGCTTAAAACTCAGATATTACATTCTGTAAAGAGTTTTAATTTCAAGATGGCACGACCTATGAAGCCATATGCCCATATTATACAACAAAGATGGGTTGTTTTTACTTTTAGCATCTATTTGAAAAATTATTAGACTTTTGGAGGTTTCGGTGTTCTTTGTTTTGGATCAACGAAATATGAAAATAAAACAACGTGCTTTCGAAAGTCCTTTGGTAGAACAACTTCCAGAAGTCATGTTCTAGAGGGACGGGATGACTTCCTGTTTTAGTTCACCAACTAAGGCATAATTTGGTAAAAAAACAATTCTACGCGCCCACGACATTCCCAAGCGCGCAAATGGAAGTTTCGCGCCCAATGGAAATTTCGGTTAGGGAAGAAAATTTCAAGAGTAGACAAATAAGAAAGATTTGAATTATGGGTGCTAAATAGGGAAGATAATTTTTTTTTATGTCGATAGGGATTTTTCTCAATAAAGAGATGCGCGTGGCTAAGAGATATTCAAAGTCATCAATAAACTTCAAGTGTGACGAACACATCACCCTGACCATTATAGCATACCTGCATGAGAGGCTTGAGGAAAGGAGGGATTTCCCTTTGGGGAATAAATCCAGCGAGACACACGGGACAGTCTCTCCAAGGATCGTACCTGCATGGACTGAACGGTTAGATGCCCATGCATTTACCTTAATCTATATGTTACTGTGAAATTTAGTTTAAATTGCACAACAACCAATCCCAACACACATGGATCTATGGATATATGAGCATCCGAACTAGGTCTTAGGCTAATCTCAAGAGTACGCGTTGATAGACCAGTAATACCAAATTTGCATGGTATATCCTATATATTTTTAGATTAATTGTACTCCAAAGATTAAGAAATTTGAATCTTGGATTTGTATAGACCTTATAAAAAATAAAAGGATGGAGTTGCCTACAAGTTACAACACGGTTATCAAACATTAGGCATCTAGTGGAGAGTTTCTTGTCACTGTTTATTTTTTTCAATACTATGATATAATATAAAATGAAATAAAAATTGGATGAAACATCCATCCTTAGTGCATAGTTTTATTCTATAGTTTCATAGACATTTAATTTCATGACTTATATAGAGTTGTTCATCGTGCCAAAAGAGATGAAACTCACTTCTTCACTTCATCAAACGTCAATATGACAACCTATAAAATGCAGATAAAACTTTGATTGAGACTAGTCTTGTTTTCGGGAGAAAGTTATCAGATACTAGGTATACTCTAATGTAGGTGTCACGATCAAGCTAAGCAGTGGATGCCCCGGGCCCGTGAAAAAGAGAAAAGGATAAGAAATTCAATCCCACATTAATGGCTTTATTCGCCAAGTTAGCTAGTGCACTTAATCATGCAGCCAATATGCCCTGGATGCTCTGCTCGAGTGTGTAATCCAGGATCCCGGACCTTTCCCTGGGTGTGTAATCCATATAGGGATATCATTTTAATTATCATCTTAGTTCTTAGTGTTGGTGGGTTTTCCATTCCTGGATTTTGCTCCCCCTTGCTTCCAAAGGAGGCCTAAATGTGTTTCATAGAAATATCATACTTTGCTTCTGCGAAAATAAAATCATTTTTCTGGTGGATGATTTTTTTTTGGAAAAGTTGTTTTGCACAGGAACTATTTTTAGAAGTCGTTCCATCAGCAGGCGACGACACCGAATTTGGAGCCAGCAGTGGACAAACGGCTGTAATGATGTCCACTGCTCTCCACTGCCGGTCTCCCACAAGTTATTTGATTGTGGTGAATAAGTATGAAAATTTTGATTTCTCTGAAGAATTTGGATGACATTTTTAAGAACAATGTCAGGAGGCTGGATGTTGTCCGAGTTAGTTTTATTATTTAGAAAGTCTCAGCAGGTTGCTCTATAACCTTTTCATCATCTTGGTGTCTTGTTAATTATTAAGTGTTGAACTTTTAGCTAAGCTATGATGATCTCTTATGTAAGCTTCTAGAAATCAAAAGCTTAGCTAAAAGTTGTTTAGCTAAGCTATGAATAGAAGTAGCAATCGATTTTAACTGAGATTTCGGTTTGGTTTTTCAGTTTATAGAAACATCGATTTCTTTTTTTTTAGGAATCCAAACATCGATTTCTAGAAATCAAAAGCCGGTTGCCTATAGAATCAAAATCTGACGAGTTCGGTGCAGATTTTTTTTTTTGTTCGGATTTCGGTTCCACCGAACAAACCTATTATGACTGCACAGAGAAAGAGAAGAAGCATCTCGCTTGTCGCTGCCGCTGCATAGGAGCTGTGCGCCCCACCACTGCCATCGTCGTCTTGCCACCCGTACTATTCACCCATCTTCAAGAAGTTGCCACACTGTCCGCTGTCTAGCTAAGGAGGTCACACTGTCCGCTGTCTAACTAAGGAGGTGCGCCGCCCTCGTTGCTGCCGGCCGCGTCCCCGCCGGTCGTCGCTAAGGAACCGCACCATCCACGCCGGGTGCTCTCGAGTCTCGCTGCAAGGAGCCGCGACGTCCACGTCACTGCATCGGGTGCCCCTGCGGGTCACTGCTGAGGAGGCGTGCCGTCCTCACTGCCATTATCTTTAGAGGAGGAGGACATGGGTAGCTAGGGTTGGGTACTTTCGAATGGGGATAAGATATGTTGCTTCATAAACCAGGGTCCATTCAACATCTTTTTTTTTTCAACTGTGCATATGCTAATTTCTTGTGTCGAGCTGGGCACTTAGTGTTCGGGATACCGAGACCAATAAGCATGTACGATATTTTTCATCACTGGTGTAATTTGGGAAGGACCAAGCCAAACTTGTTATTACTAATTACAGCAGCGTTGTTATGTTGGGCAATATGACTTACAAGAAACGAAATTGTTTTTGACAAATGTAGACAAAAATCCTTTTTACAGGGAGAACGCGCGGGCTCCGACTGTGGGCGCAGTTACAGCACCATGGGGAACAGAGGGATGTACCCATGCATGTGTGTGGCCCCCACGAAGAGTCCGTCTTGCAGTTCGTTGCATCAAACTTGAGTCAGTTTGGTGGTGTTTGTGGGCAAAGTTAATGGCCAATGATGCAAAACAGTAATGATGAGGTGGCTCCTTTCTTTCTTTTGATTCTTCACTGTTTTTTTTTGCTGTTTGGAGTTTTGTTTTGCACAAAAAGCCACCAATGATTCAAACATAACCAACCCCACCAGTTGACAAAGCTGAGGCCACTTGATACATTATTCTTACTGCATATGATGTCATTGTAAAGCACACATCAATATAATATGTACATAAACTGAGGCTAACAATGTTTATTACAGAGATCATGGCTTCCTACTATGTCATTTTCAATGGAAAGCATGCTGGCATCTACCTAAGCTGGCCAGAATGCAGCAAGTACATCATTGGGCAATCTGGCATTGTTCACAAAAAATATAACAGCCATGCTCTTGCTGTTTCTGCTTTGCAAGAGTTCATTTGAGAAAGCAATTTTTAGACAAGAACAACATTTAGAACATATTATGTGTAGACTTGTTTAATTCTGAGGCCGATGATCAAGAATTTGTGTTAATTGTGAGGCCAATGATGAGCATTTTCATGAAAATATTACCTATCCTATGCTTCTGTCAATGAAATGTTGGGTAAGAGATATGTGTTGGCGGGTGGTGAAGGGTGGTAGTTGCTGGCGGTTGCTGGCGGTTGCAACGGCCGGCTCGCCCCCAAACACCAGCTCGGCCCGGCGGTTGGTGGCAGTTGGCCTCCAGCCGGCCATTTGGCCCGGAAACAAACACCAGCGCAACTTGGGCCAGGCTGAAAAGTGTTGGGAACCAAACATGGCGAGCTGCAGCCCGTTGGCCTGGCTCTGGCTGGCCTGGGCCTGGCTCATGGGCCAGGCTCTCCAGGTGCAGCGTACCAAACACACCCCTATTAGTCGGATTGGTCTTCATTAGTCCAAACTTTCATGTGTCGTTTTGAGCTTCGTGTTTTCTTGTAAGAACTCAGTTGGTGTGTTTCTGGATGCTACAACTCTGTAATAAATGGCTTGATCCTACTTATGTAGATGAAGTCGGATATTAACTATCCTTCATCTAAAGAAAAGGGTTCGCCGGGTACTTTGGTGAGTGGAGGGACGCAGGCGACTGCTGGCGTTGGGTTTGGATGGGGGCTCGGTTTATTCAGCTTCTCGGTTTGGTTGAACGTACACTGAAGCCGAAGCCGACAACCGGAGGTCATAGATGTAAAAACCGAAGCCAAACTGAGAAATCGAAAAACCAACACTTCGGTTCGGTTCGATTTTTGGTTTTCGAGCTAAATGTACTCAGCACTAGCTCCGATCTCTTGAGCATGCACGGTTGCTCACTACTATTATATTTAACTAGTAAGTTGCGCGCGCCATTGCGCGCGTAGACAGGTGGGCCAAAAAAAAAACTGCTCATATATATGGTCACTGTTCACACATACGGTAAATGTTCATACGTATAGGAACTGTTTATATGTACGAATACTGTTCGCGTATACGGCACTGTTCATAGGGTGACGTGGCCCGGCCGGCTGCTCGCCGAGGCTCGCCGCCTTAATAAGAAGAAAAGTAAGTTGCACGCGTAGACAGGTGGGCGCAAAAAAAAAACTGCTCATATATACGGCACTGTTCACACATACGGTAACTGTTCATACGTATAGGAACTGTTCATATGTACGGGTACTGTTCACGTATACGGCACTGTTTATAGGGGTGACGTGGCCTGGCCGGCTGCTCGCCGAGGCTCGCCGCCTTAATAAGAAGAAAAATGCCGGATGCTACTGCCAGTGTAGCTAGAGCGACCCTCAACCTTTATATTGTGTGGGTATATATATGCCACACATGGCGGTTCCGGCTAGCTAGCAAGCAAGCAACTCCTATCGTTTAGTGTGTCGACATTATTGCTCCAAAACTCTTAAATTATTAATCCCCCGCTTGTTTATTACTACTGTATATATATGGCGACGAAGACGACCCCTGCTTCTCGCACCAGCTGGAGGTGGAGCGCCAAGAAATACATCCTCGCGGCTCTGCTGGGGATGCTGGCCACGCTCGTCGTGGTCGCGGGCATCTCCATCAGCCTCGCCCCTGCGCACATCTCCTTCTCCATTGCGAGCGGCGGGGGGATAACCAAACCCGGCGACAACAACAAGTACTTCAACTTCACCGTGGTGTCCAGCAGCAACATCAACTCGCGCACGGCGGTGCGGTATGACTCCCTGAGCGCCCAGATATGGTACAGCCCAACGAGTTGGGTCCCAGCTGAGGCCAATATGGATATGACTTGGGCACGCCACCATGAGCAGCAGCCGGGGCACGTCAGCAGCTTCCCCATGTTGGCTCAATTCAACGAGTTCAACGTGGTCGCCGGGCAGCTGGACACAGACAAGGAGAGCAGCGGCATCAATGTCACCTGGCCCTATTGCAAGGTGGTGGTGGCGGCCAAGGTGTGGTTCAGGTTCAGGCTGGTCACTACAAGACAGTACACCATCAAGGCGTCCTGTTATCCTGTGGATTTCAGGGATAATGTTACTGCGCCCGTCAATTGTACCTTCTAGCCAAGAGCCTGAGACTCTGGCTTCATCCATCGATCAACATACCATAATACACTAGTCTCTTTATAATATTTAAATATTTATGGATCACATTCTCCATACAGCGAACTGATGTTCCTTGTGGTCGAACCACATGTTGACCAGATTGTGTTAGGTCTCGAGAAGTTGATGATGGGGGAGTACAACATAAGACAGGTGTCGCCCTCACCTATCTGACTAGTTTTTTTTTTAATTGAGTCAGGACCGAGACCTTGGTATGTGTTGGGGGAGACCCTAGGGCCTAGACTCCCCCCTTGCGGCTTTTTACTTCTTTCGCCCGACTTTTGGCTGCCGAAAAAGCGCGAGTCATAGGAGGAACATTAAGCGGGAGCCGCCGTCAAATCCAGTTGTTTTGCATGCTGAAAGAATCCGGAAGCTTTCGACAGGCATCTCACCATGAGATTTCGGCCGACCCGGGGGCAGAACTGAAGGAAGCGGAAGGAAGGGTTTCACCCGAGCTTTCACGTACCAATACCGTGTCGGACGATGGCGAAACGCCTACTTTCACTCTATTTTTATCCCATCAAAACCGTCAACAAGACATTCTTTCTGGAAGGAAACCACCAAACACATAGTGACTTAGGTACAAATAACTTGGTTCCACATGTACTTGTCGTTATTTGGTTGCAGGCACTCAGAACAGGTACTTTTCAGTATCCGGAAGCTCCATATGAAGGTTGGACAACCAACCAAGTATGGCCAAATGACAAACCAACTTTACATTCATTAATATCATAGCTTCTGGAGATAATGTGCAAAAGATGGGCACAATGACGGGGTCGGCCGACCCCACCTTGGTCGGCCTAGCACCACCATTGTGCTTAGAATTGCATCAAGAAGTCACCTGCAGAAGATGGACCTTTGGTTCCACCAAAGGGGGATCGGCCGACCCCCATGTGGGACCATCCCAGCCACTGCCAGACAACCAGGATCCTCCCAACACAGCCCCAAGCAAGTGCCACCCTTGGATCACAATTGTGTTTCCTCTCAACAGTAAAAGATGAAGTCACATGGATCCATGGACCTACAACGAAAGAACCGAAGTGATACAAACGTGAGACTTGCTCCATGACATGTGGGACACCAGAGGAAGGAAGCTGGTGGGTCAACCCTGTCATAGGGGGGTCGGCCGACCCCCTCATTGTGGGACCCACCTTGCCACTTCACTCCACCGACTTCAACATTACACGTGTGGACCAAGGTTGGGCCCACATGTCATTCAAAGGGGTCGGCCGACCCCCTCCATGTGTCCAACCAAGTCGGTTGGCACTCAACTGACTCTAGCATGCTGCCACGTGGAGGTCATCTCAAGCATCCATTCAGGTCGGTTCCAAAGGCGGTTCATCCAAGGGTGGAGAGATAGGGAGCACGCGGATCGCTGACGTGGCAATGGAGTAGCCCCTACTCTACCTTCCCTATAAATACCCCCCACAGGCCTTCACTTTAGAGCAGGAAACCTAGGAGGAAGCCACTCTCTAGTATTTTTAGCTATGTTAAGTAGAGGGAGAGTGAGGAGTCTCCAAGGAGGAGTCCCGGCCTGTCGGGAGTCTTCTCCAAGGTGCGCCTCGGCGGATGCGAGTTTCTTGTAAGTTTTACATCTGAGTCCTTCTAGTATTAATATTCTGGCTTAGTATTTTGAGTGTATTGTTTTCTTTACTTGGCGCATTGCTTTACTAGTTAGAGTGCTCGAAGCTCTTGCAAAGCTTCGAGTAGTGAGATTAGCGTAGACGTGGTGTCTAAACTACATCTTACCCTTGCGAGCTCCTTGTCACATTGTGTAGACGCCTAGTGAAGAGTGACAGGCTTTGCTAAGGTTTAGAGTTCCTTGCATGTGTTCTAGGCAAGTTTCTAATTAATAGCAGGGATGAACTGGTTGCCGCCTTAGTAGGGGTTCTGTCTCCTACTTTTTTGACTATCGCCCCCAGTAAGGAAATACTTCCGCACACTTAGAATATCGTGGCCAGATTGTTTCTACTAGATAGACCTCTCTACCCTAATATCCTAGACCCTTCATTTCATCACTGGACGACCTTGAGCCTAGTTAGTTCACTTCACGTTCCCTGTGGAAAATACGATACCTAGAATACTCCCGGTGAAGGCTACATTGACTATCGTACACTTGCGGTATATCCGTTTGCCACTTCTGCTGTCAACAAGCTTTCTGGCGCCGTTGTCGGAGAACGGTAGCTGTTCTAACTTAGTACCAGGTCGTCCAAGTTATCCTTCTTTTACCTTTCTTTTATTTTTATCCTTTTCACACCATAAACCAAACACCCATCTTTCATCTCGCCGCTCCAAAGGGCGCTAGTTTGGAGCCACCACCATTATCCCATCCCATTCTTTCACCTAGCTATGAGCTTCGCCCTAGTTTCATAGCTATGGTATAAAAAATATTTTGTGGGGAAAGAAGATGAAAGTCCCTATACTCACGTGATTTTGAGCAATTGTGCTCGTGTCATCTTATTGAAGGAACGACACGACATACCTTGAAATGGAAGCCATTCCCGTTCTCTTTGACGGGGGTAGCTAAACATTGGTATGCTCGACACGTAGAGAGTGCGCATGGAGAGTGGGAAAGCTTTCAATCCAAATTCTTCTTAGCTTTCTTCCCCATCTCTCATGTTGCTCATCTTTGGAGAGAGGTCCTAAACTTCCAACAAGAAGAGAAGGAGTCTCTCTATCCCCAAGCAAGAAGAAATCTCGATAGCCGAATCACCAACCATACCATCCAAAGATTCCGCCATCGACCCTGAACCACAAATATGGAAGGAGGAAGAAACCCATCCTCTAAATCACTCCTTCGATTTCAAGGCTAAACTCTTAGATGATCTTGCTAGTTTTGGGAATGCCCCTAATCATCCTATCCAAAAGGGACCTTCCAAGAGACACCGTTCAAACCCTCTCAAGAAGAGATCTCTTCAAGAAACCTCCCAAAATAGCACCATTTTATGCCTCGAGTTCTCAAGTAGCACATTGGAAAAAACCTAGGATCTTGGATGAACCTCCAAAGGGAATGCCAACTGTGCCCATAGAAGGAGAACCGAAGTTCCTTAGAGTAAATTCTATCTTCTCCTCTTCTATGCCCACATCTGGCATATCCTTTGAACCTATCTCTAAACTCATCCTTGATCCTGATATTCCCAGTGGTGCTCTTTCTTCTAAGTCTTATGATGATCCAGTCATTGACTCTGGGGATTCATTAAGACAACCAGAGGCATGGAAGTCATGAGGGCCATAAATCCAACCAAGAAAAGAAACAACAACAGTTGGAGAATCCGTCCACTCTAGTAAGTCAAGAATGGTTGGATGAGGCCAAAGATTCTAATGAAATCACTAAGATGCCTACTCATGTAAGAAGAATATCTTGTCAAGTCATGGGCATTTTTAGTGGAATTTGCTATGATCCTAGCCCTGGGATACACTACTACAGATTTCTACATCACAGCCGGTTCGCAACCCTCATCACTGCCGAAAAGTGAACCGGCAGTGAATAACCGGCAGTGATGTGGGGGGTGCATCACAGCCGGTTTTTTCGCCCCGGCGGTGATGAGCGTACAACACTGCCGACTCGTAGCAGACGCCGGCAGTGTTGTTCGAGGCCAACACTGCCGGCTCGTTCCATCAACCGATAGTGTTGTCAGCTCGAACACTGCCGGCTCATTCCAGGAGCCGACAGTGTTATCAGAGATAATACTGCCGGTTCCAGACTAGAGCCAACAGTGTTGTCATAGAGAACACTGCCGGCTCGTGGAACAAGCCGCCCGTGTTGTCGTTGGCAACAGTGCCGGCTTGAGCATTAAGCCGACAGTGTGGTCTGAGCCAACACTGCCGGCTTAGGGTAGGCCGGCGGTGTTCCTTTCTTTCCATTTTTTATATTATTTTTATTTGTGTTTATAATAATTATATATTTACAATAATAATTATTAATAACCGTAATTATATAACAAGTAATTATTAATAATAAATGTATACTTGTTTTCCATCCACAACATTCACAGTACATTCGTTACACTTACATGTTTGTTCGACAGCAATAAAATAAGAAAACTACAAATTACAACAGACGGACGATGTCCCCTTTTGTATAATGATCCTTGAACTTGCTTGCTCGTGCAATTGAATATAAGCCATCTTTTGAAAGCACTTCCGCCAAGATGAACTGTGCTAGCTCGCACTGAAGTGTCAGTATCTCATATTCTAGCTGCCTTTGGTGATTAAATTTGGTGCGCTGTTCCAAAAAGAGACAAAAATGAAATCGAAGACACGTATATATATTTTTTTGAATTAAAAGAAATAAATGAAAAGGGGGATTACACTCATAAATTCATCCATTTGCTTTGTAGGTTTGTCCAATATAGCGGAACATCGCCCACATGACATAGAAGCCATACTCATTGTTGGCATACGGGCATTTGAGGTACGGGATCTTGGTCATTTCAACAACGGTGAAATCCGTTTGTGTCCCACCTCTATGCTTCTTCCGCACACTATGCAAAATTAGAAAGAATATTTAAAAAGAATAAATAGAAAAAGAAATATTATGATCGAGGAATATGGTGTTGCTAGCATTGCTTACGCATTCGGCACGTCCACCGGTGGCCGCACATCCTCCGTGGCTTTTTCTTGGAGTCCCACACCTCGATCGATTTTCTTTAAGGTTAACACAAACGAGGGCGTAATGGTGTTGCAATCGAAAAATTGTAAGTAACGCATAGTCCGGAAAAAGAAAATTAGTGTAAACACCCCTAGTCGAGAGCACATACTTGAAGTTGTAGGGTAGAAGTATGTGGGTTTTCTTTTTGTCCACAAACTCTTCAAAAATGGGCTTCAATGAGTCTATCGGGTAAGCCACGCCGGAATGACCAAGTTGGCCGAGCGAGGCTTTTGATTGACTCGGACGGGGTCTAAGAAGCCTATGTGGCATAGTTGAAGCGGCTTTAAGAAGCAATATTTTGCAATTAGCATAAAAGATCATGTAAAGTGCACAAAATTAAACAATTTGTGTCTAAAAAGAGCATTCCGTAGTATTTTATGTGTGTAGGGTACTTACATGGTCCACAAGCACAAAAGTTGTACATTGAGGTTGCGTCTGCAATACAATTTGGAACGTGGCACTCCCGAGTCGACGTCGTATTTCTCTTCTTCTTGATAAAGGAGAATAGCCTAGGAGGATTGATAATGAAAGCAAACCATCCGGTTTCAACCTCCGTGAATGATACACGTAATAATCATGCAAGCGCTTAAGCGGTGCCGGAATCCTCGTATTCCTCGGCGGAAACCAAATCGGTTTTAAGCTCAAACGCCTTGCCAAAGGTGCCGTCCCCACTGAGATCCAATAGAGTTCCTCCGCTTCTTCTCTGGTCTGTGAAGGGTCCTTTGCGAGCAAGTCATTTATTCTCTGTTGATGGATATGGAAATCCTCCTCGTCGGTCATTTCATTATTGTACTTGTTCTCTCTATGCATTTTATATTCGATCTTACGGATGGCAACGGAATGATGCCAATTTGCTTAAAGAATGTAACATAAGTTTCCTTAGGTATATTGTGACTGACTTTTTGTTGCATAATGTTTGTAATGCTGCCACTGAATGGCCTCTTGTTTTTCTCTTGCTGCCCTTGGTCAACTGCCTTCGAGGATCTTTTGCGCAACTGCGATGATGCATTAGATGTTGCTTTAGGTGCAGGAGGACGTTTGAGCTGTCCTTTAGATCCTAATGTAGAGCCAGTAGGAACCTTTCCTTTCCAGTAGGAGGGTTTTGTTTGGACCCTCTTGATGTAGAGCGACCAGAAGCAGCAACAGCAGCAGGAGTTGGAGGTGGCAGTGTGTCCTTGCGAGGAGGAGGTGGCAGTGTGTCCTTGTGAGGAGGAGGTGGCAGTGTCTTCTGGTGAGTAGGAGGTGGAGGTGGAGGTGGAGGTGGATGTGAACTTGGCAGAGGAGAATGCTGGCGAGGAGGAGAAGACATCCTCGTGGTTGTTTGCATCCCAGGGACCTGTCCTCCGCTCGATGATGCTAAGGGCGAGGAGCCGCATTCGCCCTCTTCTTCGTCCTCTTCGTCCGAGGACAACTCGTGGTCAAGCTTAATGAGGCGCTTACGCCAGGCCACATGAGCTCCCTTGTTCTGGCCAAGTTTCGGCATGGCCTGCGATGTGGGGTGCTCGATCAGTATCCTGTTGTACTTCTTCGCAAGTATCTTGTCGATGGTCACATGCGCATACCCCGGTGGAATCGGGGTGCCATTAATGGTCCCATCTCCCACAGGCCAGGCTTGGCCGATCGCTACCTTGTCCTTTGTCCATGACTGTTGGATGTATAGCCTGACATTGACGATTTCACTGATGTTGTCCAACGGATGAGGCACATTCGGGTCTTCTATTACATAAGGGGTCGAGCCACAGCTTGACCTTCGGTCCCCGTTGCGGCGTAAGGTTACGCTGCGGCGTAAGGTCCGGTGGTGGACCCTCCGTTTGCCGGGAAGCCAGGACTTGGCTGACTTTCGACTCAACGATAGCTGCAACCCTGGATTCCCATTTTTCATCCAGCTCCCGAATCATCCTCCTCGTCTCTTCCTCTCGTGTACGTTTTTCCCTGTCGCGGCTCCGGTAATTATCGGCCTCCTTCGGGAATCCTTCGAACCAATTAACCACACTAGTTCCTCTGGTGCGACCAGGGTGCTCCTTGTTCCCAAGTGCTTGGGTGAGCACGTCGTTCTCCCTATTAGAAGTGCGAGTCCCTTGCCTCACCTCGTCTTGGATCTGGGAGATCCTCCTGACGATGGCGGTGACGCCCGGATCATCTATACGCTCTGTATTCTTTGGATGATTTAAGACATTAAAGCTCCGTGACGGCACTTCCTCCCGATACAGTATATTATCGCCCTATCCTCTCAATCTTCAGTCTCAACTACAACGCCTTGTTCCATAAGTCTAGCCCGCTTCTCGAATTCCGCCTCAATAACGGGCACCAACTTGGCATATCCACGGGAGCCACAATGATGTGGATTATCCGATTTCTGCGAGTTCTCCTGATTCTTCGCGCTAAGTGCTTGGAAATCCTCGGGCGCGGTGATCCTTGAATTCCCGCGAATGGCGCACGCAGCCAACTCTCCATGCTCAAAATCCGGATCTCGATTTTCAATTATATATTTCTTGTAATTTTGACCCTAAAATACTTGAACATTGTCCTCATTCTTTCGTAGGTTTTCTTCCAGGCTTTCTCTCTGTTAAAGAAAGGGCCTTCTGGAGGGAAAGTGAAATACTTTGGGATCTCTGACTCCCATATATCTCTCTTGATACTATTAGGGACCACAGCCGGGTCCACTTGTTCCGGATTTTCTGGATTTTCTGGATTTTCTGGATTTTGAGGTTCTTTGCCCTTCCACTTCCATTACTTCAAGGGGACAAAGTCCCTAACAAGGATGCTGAGGGTTGAGGAGTATTTCCTCACAGTAATTTCCGGTGAGGCCGGCATCCCGAATTCATCAAATCTTGTGATCTGATAATGCTTGTCTGGATGAAGCTTTGTCGGGCCACGCTTGGTTCTGACTCTGGTGCTACCCGAGCCCTCTAGCGCTTGGGCTGACGCATTGGCCGGCGCATTGGCCGGCGCATTGGCCGGTGTTGACGGTCGTTAAGTGCCAATTTTTACCGTCAACTAAACATGAGAAAGGACTAAAATATGTTCACCAACTAGATATAGGGGTTACACTAATAGAATTCCATGAGTTTTGGTGAATGTCCGTTTTCGCGGGGTGTCGGCTGAAAATACCCAAGGAAGGCCCACATGTCGGGTTTACATAGAGATAATCGGGAACCGGTGAAAATTCATGTCTGGAAGGTTCGAGAAGGCTCGGACCAAACGGGAGCCCGAACGGGCTCGGTGGAGAGTCGGCCGACTCCCCACCTTGGTCGG
The DNA here is from genome assembly GCA_018135685.1 of Themeda triandra. Taxonomy (NCBI): domain Eukaryota; kingdom Viridiplantae; phylum Streptophyta; class Magnoliopsida; order Poales; family Poaceae; genus Themeda; species Themeda triandra. The sequence continues at coordinate 22,314 of JAENPR010001859.1, read as the reverse complement.
TCGACTCACCCGGTTCAGCCAATCAACGTCGGCCTCGCGGATCCCTGTTCCACCGCCTTTGAGGATGAATAATAATCGTCCGTTTAGGTCGGTTTGATCCGAGGCTGCGGTGCATCCTAGGGGCTATATAAGCGGGCCCCCGGCCCCTGGAGGAGGCATCCCATGAAACCCTAATTCATTATTTCCGAGAGGATCGGGTGAGGGGGTCCCTTGAATGGATCTCCTCCCTAGAGCCTAGCATTCAAGATAGATAGAGAGAGTATAGGGTGGAGGTAGAGTTGGAGGAAGCCCGGCATGTCGGTGTCTCCTCTCTGTTGTACTGCGAATCAAGTCTCCTAAGCCGAGGCTTGGTTCTAGGATCATTCTGCAATTCAACTTCTAATACTAGTAAGTTCTTGTTATTATTGCTCTTTGGTTTACGAGTTTACTTTATTCGCTTCCGGTTGGGAATAGAGTAATCGTTCATAGCGTAGGCGTGGTGCTTGGGCTAGGTTCACTCGTAGATGCTCCTATCTGGCCGGAACCGTGGTAGTATCGGGGGAGATGACGTCCTTTGTTACATTTGTAATCCACTTCCCGTCGAGTAGGTAAGGTAGGTCCAAAAGTGCTAGGTTAAGCATCCTCGTGGTGTCTTTTCTTAGGTGCTCCCATACGTAGTAGTTGCAAAGCTTGCCATAGGTTGGAAGGAGACTGTGGTAGTAATCCTCTCTATATCGCTCATTTACCTTGTCTATAGCTCGGGGGTTAAGTATAGACTTGGGTTAGTCGGATGCACGTTTTCTCCTAGCGGATAAATAAATAACGATACTGGAATATCTCCCGGGTGAAGTGCTCACCGATATCCGTGCGCTTGCGGATTATTTCTCTTTGATTCTTTCGTGTGCGTATCTAGTATCAACAAGCATTTAAAGCGCCGTTGCGGGAGAAAGACGGTCTGTTGAGATAACCTAAGTCGCTTAACCATGTATTGTTCTTTTATTTTTTTCTTGTTTTCTTTTGCCTTTTATTTTATATCCTTATGGATAACCTAAATTCCACGCCTATCCACCAATATCTTGCACCCATGAGCACATGCTTAGAGCCTCTAGAACCCATGATTTTCACATCTAGCTATGAGCTACACCAATGCACGTGGTTGCAATAGGTCAAAGCCAACCCTTTTCTACGACGAGAGTCCTATCTACTAATCAAGAGGGTAATGTACCCAAGGTCCTATCCTCATCCGGAGAGGGTAATGAACCCCAAGTCCTATCCTCTGATCAAGTAGGTAATGAACTTTTGGCTACACTTAGGGAATCTTTTAATCTTCCTATAAATTTAGGTTTAGACCTAGCCTTACAAGACCCTGTTCTTCTTCAACATTTTTATATGGGTCTTGATAATATCGCCTTTGGAGGAGTTTTCCTTTCTTTACCCTTTAGTGAAGTGAGGTTTGTCCTTATTATTAATGGACATACTCCTTGCACTAGCCTTCATGATAACATCCTAGAGGTAGAGAAGGAATCATTCCCCAAACTAGAAGAGGAAGTTTCCATAGCCACTTCGCAAACATTCCAATCCCATGATTCGGCTATCCATCCCAAACCTGTAGTACTCCAAAATTCTTTAAGGAAAGAAGTAATTCTATCCTTAGAAATTCTTTTTGATGGCGATTTTGGGAGGAGCATAAACTTCCTGCTTCATAAGAGATCTTTTAGTGCATGCAATATAAATCTTCTCAAGAAGAGATCTCTTAGAAAGCGTCTCACACCCAATCCCTTTGAAGGAAATTTAGAAAGACTCAAGGATGGCATGTCAAGTGATGCCATAGAAGGAGAGCGAAGCCATCTAGAATCCACTCTTGTCTTCTCTCCTTTTCTGCCCACATTAGATATAGAATACGAACCCATCCTTAAACCCATCCTTGACCCCTATGAGTCATTCTATGCTCTTTCTCTCAAACCTCCTGATGATCCTAGAAGTCCATCTAGATATCCCACGCATAGGAATCATCAAGACCATATAGAGGATTGCAAAGACCAACATCCATGGCTAGAGAGCATTAAAAACATATGTGCTATTGCCACTGAATGGATGGATAAGACCTTAGATGAGATCAACTCAAGAGATGATCCAAGGGAATCTTTAGACATTTATGATGAATCACCCTTGAAAGTGGAAAATGATGGAGACTTCAATGAGCAATGTAGTTACTTCTTTGACACTCCATCAAGACCTTGCTCATACAAAAAATCTCCTGATTCACTCAGTCTCTCTAACATTGCCCCACATGAGATCTTCCACCCTCTCAAGCTCCCTATTCCTAAAGATTTTGAAAGGGTAATTGTAGACACATATGTTTTCCATAAACATTGCGAGATCTCGTTGTGTTGAATCCACGAGATTAGTGCACATAGATTGGTGTTGGAGGGGAAACCACTTCACCAATTCCATCTTGAAGGTTTCCCAAGGACAAGCTTAGTGTCCTAAAACAAGCCTTGTTCGAGACCATGGCATAGCTGTTCACCTTTCTAGTGTGTTGTCCTTGTTAATTGAGCATAGAGTTATAATTATGAAAATATTCCTTCGGGTATTCGTGTCACTAACCTTTCCAGGTTCGAAGCAAAAAGATCGAAGGAATAACAAATGCAAGGTATGTCCAACCAATCACTATGCAACATTGAATTACTTGCATCCAATCTTGAGTTCTGCCAAATTCAAGCTTGGGGGATATACTTCCATAAATAGATTCCTTACCATGTTGCTACTCTGTCTTGGTTGTCCCTACCTTTGGCATGCTCAATTTGCTAAACATTAATCATGCCTGTCATCCTTGTTTGAGTAAATCTACGTAGTGCTCTCATGCTGCCTTTGTTTGCTATAATATGCTTTGGTTTGGAGGTGCTTCATATGAGTACTTCTAAAGGCTTTTAAATTAAGCGTGGTGCTTAGGTTAAATAGCCTTCCTTAATTAGATTAGACATGGAGTCTAGTTTGGTTATTGAACTAAAATTGTGTTGTAGTAGATATTGGTATATTTTGTTGGACTAACCCTACTTGAGAAAAACTTCCAATTCCAAATTGGGAAAGTCCGAGAGATGAACTCACATCAAAGATGAAGCAAGGCATATGATGAACTTGAACAATACTTTGCACAGAAGACATAGCTCATTCATCATCCAAGAAAGAATTGAAAGAATTTATGGCGTGCCTATTCATAGTGAACTTGCCAAATCATCACTTCAGTGATGGAACAAAAAAAAAGGAGACAAGAGTGCCACAAGAAGGATCTACATCAATAGCACTCACCCAAAGGAAGTGGATGAACAAGGCAACAAGCTATGAGCAACCTTGAAGACATCATAGCAATGAGCTCAAAACTCGAGCTAGGACACCAATGAGAAGCTGGGAGAAACTCACCTCATTTTGGCCAATCAAAGACACTGCTCTTGTTATTCTTGAAGACACCATCTTGCACGTCGGCAAGGACAAGCATGGCATGATAAGCATGCATCCTTGTGTCAACCAATCACCATCAAGGGTTGATTACCGACCAAGCCCAAGAAGACCATGAACAACTACATTTGCAAGATGATGTCCCTAGGTCATTTGAAGATGAAGCACGCATACAAATATTAATGAAGTCCCTTCCTTGATCATCAAGGCGAGATGGCGTATCATTAACCGCAACTCTTCGCCATCTTTGCTAGAAGACAAAGACCATCAAGGAAGAACTCGAGTCTACATCTCCAATGAACATCAATTAGTCGACCAAGGCTCGGCCAAAAATCAAGAATGGTTGACAAAAGAAGATCATGCAACTGTCCGTCCTAGATTGGATAGTCCAAAGAAAAGAAGAATGCAAAGGAGAGATCTTTGCTCAATGGACCTAGAATCAAGATCCCTCTCCAACGGACTTGAACGAGAGGATGGACCGGTCTCTGAGACACATAAAGTTACAACACACTTCGAGGATGATTCAACACACACACTTGGCTTCCAATGATGAGCAACAACAAGCTTGGGGAGGAAGGCCGCCGACACCTCTAATGATGATCCAACAACACTCTTCCTCTTCTCAAACCCTCGTCACTCGGCACCTTGGTTTGCAATCCCTCCACTCGCAATTACTTCCTCTCATAAGTTTGACTATTTTCTATAGATTTCATACACCAATCAAACTTAAGACATAGTAAAATCAATCTTTAAGAAAGAAGTAATGTTGAGTAAATGTTCTACGCTAATTAAAATTTTCAACCCAATCTTTTACGTAGCATAGAATATGACCTTTAGCTTAATGACATCTCTACCCTTGTTATTATTTGTATATTCCTTCGGGTATGTGTTGTCCACTAATCCTCTACGAGAGAAGAAACAATGAGTAGAGCACAAGGTCAAGGGAGAGGCCCACTAGAAGCATCTACTCTTCATCCCGGGGTGCTCCGGTGATAAAGTTACGAACACGCAACATGCACACTAAACAAGATCTTGCTAGCATCACAATTAAAGGTTCACTTCAAACCGTTGGAGAAGGAGAGAACATGGAAGACCCCTTCCTCAAGAGATATCGGCTCAAGAGGTGCAGTTCTCAAGGTCTCTACCTTTGGGATCAAATGATGCACCAAAGTTGAACATGACAAGAAGTCTGTTGAGAGGACTTAAAACACCGAACCCTTGCCAAGGAGGTAACTTGGTAGTTATCCATATTTCCCATTTTAGCATTGCACTAGTTTTTCCTTTAGCATATTTACTTTTTGCATAATCAGTTCTTGTTGCATATTTACTTTCTTTGCATCTGCATTAGAAAAGAAAATAATTTTGTCTTGCATTGCATCTAGAAAATGCTAAGCCCCATGTGAATAATTTTGTGGTGCGACGGCCAAAAGATATCCAACTGTGGTGGCATAAAAATAAGTTTTCATCTTAGTTGCATTTTTTTAAGTCTACATACCATAAAATATAAAATTGCAAAAAAATATTAAGATCCTCTGAAAAGATTTTATGTTAAGAAGGTTCTAGACATCCAAGGCTTAAAGGGTTATCACTAATGCTTAATCGGTTCCACAAGCTTTGTTGTCTATTTGAGCTTCACGAATTTAAAGGATCAAGAAGAGCTAATAGGCGGAAAGGACGTCTTGTCTCTTGTCGAAGTCTTGTCTTCAACGATCGATCTTGTCTCTGACCATTATCCACGACACTCTAAGAGGGCGTGCGCCTTCTTCTTGCCCGATCGGCAACATCAACATACTACGTCAACATCCGGCTTGGGGAGAGCACCCCGTGTATCAAGCTAAGTGTTCCAACTTGTCTATTTATTTATAGAGCTTGCTTTGTTAAAACAACTAAAAAAATGCATAACCTTAGAAACCCCGAAAGATTTCCTTATCTATCTTTTCTACTTTTGGAGAGCTCTTATTAATGTTTGTCTTTAAGTAATCCCTAGAGTAAGCTCTTATATGGAAATGATGAATAGTTGCTCTGTCGTAATTCCTTTCAAGTACCTAGTTTTCAACCTTGCACTCTCCCGAGTTTTGGACACAAGTTGTTTAGATTTGAGATTTACTCGAACTGAAACTTGTGGGTAGCGAATGTTTGATCTAAGTCTAGGTAGTTGACGGATATGATATGGGAAAGTTTTGAGCTGCTTTGTCCATCTTGTTCCTAGAGATGCTAGAGTTACGGAGAGTTTATCTTTTAAAAATCTTAAAATTTTTGCATGATGAGTTCTGTATGACGAGTTCAAAATTCCTATCACGACCATACATTCATGCTTGCTAGATTAGGAAAACCCATCTATTTGTATAGATCATATTGTAGGCTTGAGTGTAGTCTTTATAGGCATTGAGTGTGGTTATCTTTGTGGACCCATAAGGAACCGAGTCATGCGGTTAAAGTCAATACTATGTGCTCTCCATCCATTGATCTATGCTACTTACGTCCTCGAAGCATGCACCCATTTTATAAATACTACATTCATTACGTACTACTTGTCCCTAGAAGTACCACCTACATATAGATCCACATCCACCACATATTGTGCTATCTCTACCACTGGAGATACGCACCTATCTTTCTCCTACCTTGGGGTACGCATTCCCCCACATATTGTCTTGTCTCTACCACTGGAGATACGCGCTTATGCTGCTCCTACCGTGGGGGTACGCATCCATCCATCCATCCATCCATCCATCCATCCATCCACAAAATACATACGCCACTCATTTCACTTCATCCAGAAAATGTTCTACTCCTATCCTGGGAGTGAACATCTAGAAATAATCATCGCCGTTCCATTTGCCTACATAAAAGCTCCAGTCATTATCATTTCAAGTTATACACTCCCCGTTGCTAAAGTTTCGTTTTCAGAGGATTGGTTGCTCTAAAAAAAAAAGAAGAGAAAAAAAAAAGAAAAAAAGAAAAAAAAAGAAGAAAGGAAAAAAAAAAGAGAAAGAAAGAAAGAAAGAGTAGCCAAGTCCTTCCTTTCAAGAAGTTTCAAGGTTTCCGAATAAAGGGAGTCATGTTATCCCCAAAGGAGCAAGTGTAGAAGTAGATGTTCACCAAGTGATCACCCTTCATAATCATTTCCTTATCATCATCATCTTATCATTCATCCCATTTTCTCATTCACATGCACATATGACTTTATTATTATTTTAGTTCCTATTGGATCCATGGTATAACTGTGCAATATATGCAAGTGAGTTTGAGTGTCTCCCCACCAATAAGCTCCACATAAGCCTATTAGAAGTAGGGTGAGAGAGAGAAGGCACTTTCCACTATGCCTTAATTCCACAAATACCACATATTTTGAGAGAAGAGAGAAGGCATACACACACATGCCTTGGAGAGGATCCAGAAATACCACAAATGAGAGACTTGAAAGGGTCATACATGGAATCTCTGAGTTTTATTTGAAAATCTTGCAAAAACTCTGGAATGACAGTTGATCAAAGAGCGAGAAACATAGCGCTCGACTTGACCGTTCTGTCTTTCAACTGCTCAAGACCCAAGTGACGGCTACAAGCCCCATGGTGAAAGGTAATATGAGTAAGTTTTGAGTCGAAATAGTTCACTCTAATCCGGAGGAGAGTTCTTGTTTGAACGCATGTGTACTTTTGAGGCGTGAAAGCATTGTAGCAACTCCGATCCATCAGGAGTTTATCTTTGCTCGGGGACGAGCAAAAGGTAAGCTTGGGAGAGTTGTTGACGGTCGTTAAGTGCCAATTTTTACCGTCAACTAAACATGAGAAAGGACTAAAATATGTTCACCAACTAGATATAGGGGTTACACTAATAGAATTCCATGAGTTTTGGTGAATGTCATTTTACTGGGGTGTCGGCTGAAAATACCCAAGGAAGGCCCACATGTCGGGTTTACATAGAGATAATCGGGAACCGGTGAAAATTCTGTCTGGAAGGTTCGAGAAGGCTCGGACCAAACGGGAGCCGAGCGGGCTCGGTGGAGAGTCGGCCGACTCCCCACCTTGGTCGGCCGACTCACCGGTTCGGCCAATCAACGTCGGCCTCGCGGATCCCCTGTTCCACCGCCTTTGAGGATGAATAATAATCGTCCGTTTAGGTCGGTTTGATCCGAGGGCTGCGGTGCATCCTAGGGGCTATATAAGCGGGGCCCCCGGCCCCTGGAGGAGGCATCCCATGAAACCCTAATTCATTATTTCCCGAGAGGATCGGGTGAGGGGGTCCCTTGAATGGATCTCCTCCCTAGAGCCTAGCATTCAAGATAGATAGAGAGAGTATAGGGTGGAGGTAGAGTTGGAGAAAGCCCGGCATGTCGGTGTCTCCTCTCCGGTTGTACTGCGGAATCAAGTCTCCTAACCCGAGGCTTGGTTCTAGGATCATTACCCGCAATTCAACTTCTAATACTAGTAAGTTCTTGTTATTATTGCTCTTTGGTTTACGAGTTTACTTTATTCGCTTCCGGTTGGGAATAGAGTAATCGTTCATAGCGTAGGCGTGGTGCATGGGCTAGGTTCACTCGTAGATGCTCCTATCCGGCCGGAACCGTGGTAGTATCGGGAGATGACAGTCCCTTTGTTACCTTTGTAATCCACTTCCCGTCAGTAGGTAAGGTAGGTCCAAAAGTGCTAGGTTAAGCATCCTCTGTGGTGTCTTTTCTTAGGTGCTCCCATAGAGTAGTAGTTGCAAAGCTTGCCATAGGTTGGAAGGAGACTGTGGTAGTAATCCTCTCTATATCGCTCATTTACCTTGTCTATAGCTCAGGGGTTAAGTATAGACTTGGGTTAGTCAGATGCACGTTTTCTCCTAGCGGATAAATAAATAACGATACTCTAGAATATCTCCCGGGTGAAGTGCTCACCGATATCCGTGCGCTTGCGGATTATTTCTCTTTGATTCTTTCGTGTGCGTATCTAGTATCAACAGCCGGCACATTGGCCGGCGCATTGGCCGGCGTAGGTTCCTCCTAGAAATAGGAGTAAGTTAATACCCTCTCAATTGATTAGCGGACGTGGCTACATCATAAAATCACACCTAATTTACCTGGTTAGGTTGGTTATCTTGGTCATAACCGCGTAGGTCCAGATAATCACTCGGGCTATCAGCGGCCCGATTTGCTTGGTTAGCCTGATTGTCACCCGCATCTTGCTCCCCACGGTTTTTCCGGCTACGGGGAATGTAAACCATGGCTATGACATGATCGTGGTTAGTTCGTGTGTTTACTAGGAACAATTATTGTGAAAAAAGGGAAAAGATTTATTGCATAGTGTAATATTAAGTGCCAAAGTACTCATTATTTCATTGCACTCCTCCCAAGTTTGATCGATTCCAGGATTACGACCAACATGAACAACATAGTATGCTGCCATGGTTGACTACATATCATAATTTTAGAGCATCATTTAGAGCATATCATCATTAATTATAGAGCATATCATCTAGCATATCATCATTTTAGAGCATAACATTTTTGAGCTTAACATCATTTAGCATGTCATTTAGCATATCAATTAGCATAACATTTAGCATATCAATTAGCATATCATTTAGCATAACATTTAGAGCTTATCATCTAAGAGCATAATTTAGTAACTATATATATGCATATACTACAAGGAGGAGCAGGGGAGGGATGGCTAACCGCGTGAAGCACGGTGGCGCCCCGGCGAAGGGGGCGGTGTGGTGATGCTCGTCGGAGTGTTGGCGGTGGCGGGCGAAGGGCAAGGTGGTGGTGCTCGTCGGAGTGTTGGCGGTGGCACGGGAGGAAGGGCCCGGCGGTGGTGCTCGTCGGCGCGGGAAAGCCGGGATGGAGGAGGGGCCGCTGGTGGTGCTCCTCCACACGGCGACGGTGGTGCTCATCTCGCGAGGGTGCTTGGGATTGAGGAGGGGCGGTGGTGCTCGGAGACATTTCGTCGAACACGTACGGGCGGGTGGAGGGTACCTACCTCGTGACGAGGAAGCCACATGGACCGCTCCAAATGTTGTGACCTGCAAGAAGAAGAAGCCGGAGGTGCGTCATCCAGTGTGAGCTCCTGCGTGCGCCCGGTGGAGTAGGCAGCAGCGTTGGTGCTCAGCGCGCCGGAGCACGGGGCAGCAGCGGCGCGCACGGCGTGCTCGACGCGGTGCGCGAAGGCTGCTGAAGCGGGCGGTGGCGGCGCGGGCTGGTGGCGGTCCTCGTCGGCATGAGCGACGGTGGTGCTGCTCCTCGACGCGGGCGGCGGCGGCGCGGGGTGGTGGCGGTCCTCGTCGCTGCGGCGTCGGGCAGAGCGTGGGGAAGAAGAGGCAGAACGGGCGGGGAAATGAAAAGGGAAACAAAATTTTCATTTCCCCGCCCGTTCGTTTATATACCAGACAATATCACTGCCGGCTCCAAACAACAACCGGCAGTAATAATAATCATCACTGCCAGCTCGGGGCTACCGCCGGCAGTAATAAGACTCATCACTGTTGAGCAGGCGCAGGACTTGAGTAAATTGGATTTTTAAACATATTTCTCAAGACTTTGTGTGTAGTGTTTCCTGACACTTTCTCAAATGCAAAAATGTCCCATGTATCAAATTTAGATCTTGATGAGTTCTAACACCCTTGTATTCAAAAGTTTTTCATTTGAGATCATTTAGTGCCTCATTTGACCAAGTTTGACCAGGTCAAACCTTGTTTGTTTTACAAAATACACTTTGACCGAACCCTAGATGGCCTCGCTACAAAAGTCATGAATACAAAGATTGTCAAACTCATCAAGTTCTACATTTGATACATAGGACAATTTTGCATCGACAAAGTTTGAAGAACTCAAATTTTAAATTTTAAATTTTTCACCGCTACATGCCGCTTTTTTGAAACCCTAGATGGTCTCAACTCGAGAACTCATGAATACCCAAGACTGTTACACTCAACAAGGTCTACATTTCATACATAGGACATTTTTGCATCTGACAAAGTGTTAGGAAAGTGTAGTTCTAAAACCACAAGTCTGACATATATAGTTTCATAAAGTCTATGTGAGATTCAATTGAATCTCACATAGACTTTATGAAACTATATATGTCAGACTTGTGGTTTTAGAACTACACTTTCCTAACACTTTCTCAGATGCAAAAATGTCCTATGTATCAAATATAGATCTTGATGAGTTCTAACACCCTTGTATTCAAAAGTTTTTCATTTGAGATCATTTAGTGCCTCATTTGACCAAGTTTGACCAGGTCAAACCTTGTTTGTTTTACAAAATACACTTTGACCGAACCCTAGATGGCCTCAGCTACAAAAGTCATGAATACAAAGATTGTCAAACTCATCAAGTTCTACATTTGATACATAGGACAATTTTACATCGACAAAGTTTGAAGAACTCAAATTTTAAATTTTAAATTTTCACTTGCTACATGCCGCCAAAACCCTAGATGGTCTCAACTCGAGAACTCATGAATACCAAGATTCTTACACTCAACAAGGTCTTGCATCTGACAAAGTGTTGAGACCAATACGACACTAGAGTAAAACAAATTATAACTAAAACAAAATAAAACTACAACCTTGCAAACCAACTATCATTAGATTCACTTTCTACCTAGGGGATTGGACCATTCACATTGACCCACTGTAGTAACCACATGTGCCAGTTGATGTCTCCGATCGTGTATCCTCTCTCAGTATCGATATACTGCAGTGCCCTTATGATTGCACCCTCCCGTGCCACGTGAGACACAACGAATGGTCGACCGTAGAAATCACCTACTGAAACATCAGTGTGCTGCTTAGTGAACCTTATGCAGAATTGTTTGCCTTGTACTATATCCTGGCCATTGGTGTCAACCCAATCCCAATTGTACTCGAAATAATCTCTAGCTTGGTTTAGAATGGCCATCAAACCACATGAAGAATACGTAACATCATGGGCCCTAATCTGCAAGTGGTGCAAAAAAAGATAATATTATTAGTTAATAAACAACAAATTCTATGCATGACCCAATTATCAATATATGTTGATTGTACCACATCAAAAGTGTTGCTTCCCGTGTTCCATTCGCTAAGTGATACAGCAGTGTAACCTTGGTAACGCAAAGCCATCTCCTTGTAGTACGAGAAATCGGGGACATTGAATCCAACATGTCGAAGTGCCTGTATACAGAGGTTGACGGCACTTTCTTGGGCGCTCCTCTCGGAGAAGCCCAGTGCCCCCCTCCGGCGGATATTGTTCTCGGTACCATTTGGGCGCCTTGAAGGGATGGTAAAACTAATTTGACACTGCCAGAGCTGATTATTGGTGGGAGCAGGTGCCGTGTCCACGTTCCAATTCTCAACAGAGAACAAGGTAAGTGCTTCATGTAGCCATTCTAATGGGTCTATGAACTGTGACATAAAAAAATGCAATGCAACATTCATATTTAACTAATTATATTTATTTATTAGCGCAAAAAAAAATGAGATATTGGAAATAAATTTATACAATAGCTGGGCTAGGGAATCGTGGAACGGGCACATCAGGAGCAAATGGCTCATCGCCTTGGTGGAACCCCGGTGCCTGTGGTGGCGGTAGCGGAGGTGGTACATTGTGCAAGAGACCTGATCGATAAAATTTAACAATAAATATAAGAACAAAAATACATCACAAATAACTAGTAAAATGAACTAGCAAATAAATAAATAATCAAATGCAAAAACTATATAGAAATTATATATGTACCAATGTAATATCCGGGAGCCATTGCAAAATCACGTCGAAGTTGATTTGGCAAGAAGTGAGAGTGGAAGTGAACTCAGTGTTTGGGTGGGCGGAGTATGCATGTGGCTGACTCCACATTTTATAGATGGAGCATAGTTATCATGGCCGGCTCGTTTACAGAACCGGCAGTGATAGATATTATCGTCGCCGGACCGTGGTTAAAACCGGCAGTGATATACTTCATTACTGCCGGGGCCTTCCACGAACCGGCAGTGATATGCCTACCATGTCAGAATTGACATGCACGCAGGCTGCATGCATGCTGCAATAGATGCTAAGATGCATGCATGCTGCAATAGATGCTACACCGTAAGATGCATGCATGGATGCATGCTGCACTAGTGTCCAGGGATAGGAAAAATGTATTTTTATTTAATTTTAGACCAACATAGATATGTGTGGAAAAATAATGACCATGGGAAAGAGGGCTTTTAATAATAAATATATAGTGAAATATTTATTTAGAAAGAGTACAAAGATAGAAGACAAAAAATCATAAAAAACATGTTAAATATACGATAACAAAGACCTTGTACTAAAATTACATCCATGTGTATCAACACATTATAATTTAACCACCTCAGTAGGATTCTTGTAGCATCCTGCAATGGAGGTGGTTATGAGCTGCGCCTGTTGAGATTATAAAGGAGGTTATGCCAAAGTTGCTTTGCATGACCTCGGTGGTTTGTCTGGACGGCGAAAACTCCATGGACTTGCAAGCACAGTCGTATGACTTGCTTGCGCGGTCGTAGGACTTGCTTGTGCGGTCGTAGGACTTGCAAGTGCAGTCGCTGGGTACCCCAACATTCGGCTCAGCTGATCTTCAGTAGCATTCTTCTAGCACCCAATGTGTGCACCATTTTGGTGGACTATTATGATGCCTAATGATATTTGAATGTGGAGGGCTTTCTCCCACAGAGAAGCCATGTATTTGAAATATCAGGAAGAGAGAATAAACATGATAAATAAGGAGAATGATATTGCAAACCATGGTGGAGGCTCTATACAGGAGGAGGGCCATTTTATAGACCCCCTGCCGTGGTAGGTGGGAGCAGTGCTCCTGCTGTGCTGATCAGAGGGAGCACGACCCCCAATAAGAGTCTCATATCACTGCCGGTTCTTATTCAAACCCGGCGGTGATGACACAATCGGTCTTAGGTCTCGTGGTTAGAGCCGGCGGTGATTGGACTCCAACGGCCTTTTTTTTTTTGTGTAAGAAGCCGAGCCCACTATGGACGCGCGAGCTCGCCGACCTGGCAGCGGGGGCCGGGCCTTGGATTCCTGGACACCTTGGATTCTTGCCGATGTGGCCGGGCAGAAATCCAACAATAGGGTTCCTTTTTGAATCGTATTTCTTTTACATAACTAAATAATTTTTTTATTTTTAAACAACTTTATAATTTATTTATTTTTAGATCAGCATATGGAAAGTGTGAAGTAAGATTTTAAAACAATGGAACGTGTGAAGTAAGATTTTAACAACAATGATATATTTATTTTCGAGAGTACAGAGATAGAAAACAAAAAAAATATAAAAACAAATTATAAATACGATAACAAAGACCATTTTTTTTCACTGTCAATGTTACCATCCATGTCTATCAACACATTATAATTTAACCACCTCAGTCGAATTCTTCTAGCATCCTATGGTCGAACAAGCGACGAGGTGGTTATGAACTATGTCTTCGAGATGATCAAGGAGGTAACCGCACCGGCAGAACTCCTCCGTGGGGCAGTCGAAGCACCGGCGTGTGCATGGCCTCCTCTTAGTGTCATTGGTTCGGTGGCTATGATGGCGTCAGTGAAATCTTCAATGGCTTCTCCCGCCATGAAGATTTCACGGACTTGCAAGCCCAATCATGGGACTTGCAAGCCGTCACCTCATAGTAGCAACACCAAGACCCGGGAGGAAATTCTTCCCCATTGGAGACACTAACATGTCGCATAGCTATTCGATAGAATTCTTCTAGCACCAATCTATGCACCATTTTGGTGACTACTACGAAGCATGTCAATATATGTATGTGAAGGGCTTTCTGCCACAAAGAAGCCATGTATCTAGAAATACTGGAGAAACTAAGAACACAAACACATGTAGCCATTGTCATGGAGAGGCTCTAAAAGTTGGATGGAAATACTGAGGTAGCCAGTGTCATGGAGGGCCTTTTTATAGAGCTCCTGTCATGGTAGGTAGGAGCAGTGCTCCTGCTGTGGTGATCAGAGGGAGCATGCCCCCACTTGGAATCCTCCTATCACTGCCGGTTCTTCCCACAAACCGGTAGTGATAGTTAATCACCACCGGTTTGTGGGAAGAACCGGCAGTGATATGAGTCCAACGGATACATTTTTTTTAAAATAAGTCGAGCCCACCTTGGATTTTATGCAGAAACCCCCTCCCGCATTTCTCCCTCTCTCTCTCTCTCTGCTCCTCAATCTCAATCCCCCCTTCTATTTCTGTTTCCGGCGACGCGCCGCCGAGCCCTCCGCCGCCGTGAGCCATCTCCGCCGTGGTTAAACTCGCAAGCCGCCATGAAAGCGTCGTGGTCGGTTGGGGCTTCGTCTTCCTCCCAGCTCGTCTACAGTGGCCATCCCCAGGCCTCAAGCTCGTCCCTTCAAAATGGGGAACCGAGACCGGGCTGCCACTGGTGTATTGCCCCCAGTGCGGCGAGGAAGTGTTGGAGCTCGTCACGGGGGCTGGATCCAAGGTCCCCGGGGCCGTCTTCTTCAAGTGCCGACTGCATGAGAGAGAGGTAAGTTCACTGTTTATTTTGTTTGCCACGGGTGAAATGTAATTTGGGTCCCAAATTGATGTTGCAGGATCCAACCAGTTGCTTGTGGATCATGTTTGCTGAAAGTTATGAGAAGATGCTCATTCGCAAGGGTTTCATTGGAGCTAAGCAAGCTGTTCCTGAGCTCCATACCAGAGTTGAAGGCTTGGTGCCTATAGGTGGTGGCTGAGACACTGATGTGCCCTTGTTAGGTCCAATTGTGGATGTTGATGCAAAGCTGAAACAGCTAGTTAGCCTAGGACAAATTGGAGTTGCTTGCATTGTGGTCATTGCAGTGTTTGTAGTTCTTGGTGTCATCTTCCTGTTGTTTAACTGGAACTAGGTGAATTTAGTGCTATGTGATGCAATCTGAATGTAAAATCTATCATGCTAGTGAATATTAATTAGAGTAGTTACATAGTTGGTGAATAGCTTCCGACTAGTTTAGAGGTACACAAGTAATATTAATTAGAGTACATACATAGTTGGTGAACAGCTTCCGACTACAGATTACATAGTTATCAATAATCTAACTATCCTCTAGTTCTATCAACAATCAGGGCCTCATTATGATCGCGCCTTATGTAAGCTGGTTCGTCGCCCTCTCCAATGTTAGTTAGGGCTACGGTCACCCCGAATGCAGGCATTTCCTCATAGCTCCTGTAGTCTTCTTCATTCGTCACTCCATCGACACCGACAATCTTTCTTTTGCCTTGAAAGACTACACTTCTTGCGTTGTCTAAATTGTCTGTTGCATAGAAGACTTGCATAGCATCTTTTGCGAGGATGAAGGGGTCATCTCTGTATGCAATCTTTTTAAGGTCAATTGTAGTCAACCCTTCTGGTTCTTTCTTGATTTCGTTTAGATGGACCCACTGGCAGTGAAAAAGGGCTACCCGCACCAAGCCATACGATAGCTCCCATATCTCCTCTATGAAACCATAGTACGTCTCAATCACATTGTCGTCTTCGTCTTCCGCATTGAAACGAACACCACTATTCTAGTTTGCACTCTTTTCATCTTGATTTTTGGTGAAAAATGTGAATCCATTGATCTCATATCCCTGGTACTTAACAAAGGTACTTGAAGGCCCCTGGCTAAATTGTCCAGTTGATTACCCAACGTTTCTGTAAGCAAGCGACGTCGCAACAAGTCAACAAATTTGGTTTTATGTTTTTTATGATGCCAAGCCCGTAACCTTTGCGGACACTGATTTAGCAACTCTTGACGGTGTTCTGCAATGTATGGCATCACCTCCTTGGCTTGTTGGAGAACAGTGAACTGAGCACGTGTCCAAGACACATAGTTATCTACAGTACAAGGTTTCCTACCTAGTGTGCCTTTGCCACCTAGTCTTCCCTGGTGATGGGACTCCGGAACTCCTACCTTGTTGATGTCCATATAATTTGTGTAGAATTCAATGGACTTCTCCGTTGATCATCCCTCAACCATGCTCTCTTCTGGTCTGAATCTATTCCTAACATACCTCCTGAAAACTTTCATCAACCTTTCGAAAGGGAACATCTGATGTAGGTACAGTGGACCAAGTGCTCTTATTTGGTCAACAAGATGAATGAGAAGATGGACTGACACATCAAAGTAAGTTGGTGGAAATTGCATCTCTAAACTAGAGAGAGCTTCAGCAATGTTGTCCTGTAGCTGTTGTAGCGTGCTCGGATCAATGACCTTTTTTGAGATCGCATTCATGAACCAGCACAACTTTATGATCGCGTTGCGAACATCTTCCATCAGGATACCACGCATGGCAGCTGGGAGAAATTGAGTCATAATGACATGACAGTCATGGGCCTTCATAGGTCCATAGTTGAACTTGCATTCTCTCTTGTTCACTAGCCTCTTTGGGTTTGCACAGTAGCCCGTCGGTACTTTTAGGTTATGGAAGAATGAAATTAACATTTCCTGCTCTTTCTTGCTTAGTGTCCAAGATGCAACTGGAAGTACATATTGGCCATTTTCTAGCTCCACAGGATGCAGCTCTAGCCTGATTCCCAAATGCTGCATGTCTTTGCGTGTGGCGTACGAATCCTTATGTGTCCCCTCGGTGTTCATCAAGGTGTTAAGTGTGTGAAAGCACACGTTTTTAGTAATGTGCATGGGATCAAGACAGGTGGCGTACGGACAAAGCGGCGATAAGGTAGTTTCCAAAATACTGATTTTTTCTTCCAGATGCTCCCTTCAGGCGCTGCTTTAGCCCCTTCCCCCTTGCTAAGGATAATGTCCAGTTCGTTAAGTTCTTGATGTATCTCTTTCCCGTCTCGATACTCAGGAGGCTTGCGTGTTTCAACCTTCCCACTAAAATTTATTTTGTTTTTACGGTATCTGTGTTTAATAGGCAGGAACTTACGGTGCCCCAGTACAACAATTTTTGAGTTATTGGGTAGTAGTACCGCATCGGTTTCGTCTAGGCACTTGACGCAACCTGTATAGCCTTTTGTCTTCTCTCCAGACAAGGAACCTCGCCCTGGAAGGTTAGTGATTGTAGCGACAAGTACCACCTTAACACCATTTTTGGAAAGCTCCACTAGTTCATCGATAACTGGCTCAAGGAAAGTGTCGATGTCATTCCCGGGTTGCTTTGGGCCTTGGATCAGTAATGGCATCTGGATGTACGACCGCTTCATAATGAGGTGAGGCGGAAGGTTGTATATACAGAGGGTCACTGGCCACGTGCTATGAGTGCTTCTAACCTGGTCGAAATGATTCATCCCATCCATGCTCAATGCAACCCAAAGGTTCGATACATCTCCACCGATGTCCTTATAGAACATGGTTTTCAGAGTCCTCCAGTCCTGTCCATCGACAGGATGCCTCAGCATGCCGTCGTTCTTACGCTCCTCACCATGCCAGCGTAGCAGCTTGGCTGTCTTGCACATGTGTATAGCCTACGTATCCGTGGAGCTATAGGGAAGTACCAGACGACCTTTATGGGGCCTCCTCTCGTCTTCGTACCCTCCTCTGATGGCCCTGCCTTGTACCGTGGATGTTTACAAATGGGGCACTTATCCAGGTCTTTGTATTTGTCTCCGCGGTATAATATGTAGTCATTGTAACACACGTGTATTCATTCAACCTCGAGTCCAAGGGGGCAGATCATTTGCTTGGCCTGGTATGTATTTTCTGGTAGCTCACTATCTGCTGGGAGTATTTTCCCTAGTTTACCTAACAAGTCATCAAAGCCTGTATCGCTCAATCTGTTTGTAGATTTGAACTCTAACAACATGATGATGACTTCCAATTTACTCATAGGACAATGCTTGAACAATGGTGTCTTGCCATCCTCTCTCATTTTCTCTAGCTTTTTAAGTTGACTATCACTAAGAAACCCGGTATCAGCATTACGTAG
The DNA here is from genome assembly GCA_018135685.1 of Themeda triandra. Lineage (NCBI taxonomy): Eukaryota > Viridiplantae > Streptophyta > Magnoliopsida > Poales > Poaceae > Themeda > Themeda triandra. The sequence continues at coordinate 3,997 of JAENPR010001859.1, read as the reverse complement.
CATCAAAGAAATGCCATCTTCTTCCGCCGTGTCATTCGCTAGCGTATTCCTAAGCACCTCAGCCATAGGTTCCGGGTAGACAATGGGATCGTCTTCATCGTCGTTGTGGTGCACATCAGGCATGTCCACATCATCATTGTTTCCCTCTGCATCATTCACAGCAACCTCCCCATGGTGACACCATATCCTATAGTTTGGCATGAACCCCCTCATAAGCAAGTGCGACTTGATAGTGCCTGGATTCAAGAGCATCCTAACATTCATGCAATCTTTGCATGGGCAAAAGATCATCTTCCCAACCCCAGCATGAGCTACTGCAGCAATGACAAAATATTTTACGCCATCCATAAAAAGCTTGTCCGTTCGAGCGATTCATCCATTCTCGATCCATCTCTGCTCAAAACAAAAGAAGAAAAAGTAGTACCTAGTGGATTAGCTTCATGAACAAAATTATGCATTAATTATGAAAAAAATTGAAAAGGGCAGCCCTAGCCATATATAAATTGAAAACCATAGCAATGTAGCTCCAAAGAATGTGTCCACTCATTGTCTCATACGAAGAAAACTATTGTACACTATTATACTTAAATTATTTATTAAAATTGACCAAGAACAATGTGTCAACACCTAACATAATTGTAAAGTAATCTACTCTACTCTCGCAAAATGAACTAATTCGAGCATCACATACTAACAATCATCTTGATCAAACCATAAAATTTTCTAAGATTTCGAACTAGGTGAAGATATATCACCAACCTAGCTTTTTGGATGATGGAGATGATGGAATCCTTGCACAATGTTCCCATCGAATTTGCTTGGAACCCTTGCACAATGTTCCCACCGAATTTGCCCTCTTTAGGAGAGAGGAAGAACTAGAATGAGAATCAAGCAAGCAATGTAGCCATCAAAACATAGATTGAAGCAAGAAAACCAAAGGAGTGGATGCTTGTGACTAACCGTGAAGCAAAAGGACCAAGGTATTCTTCAAAATTCAAGTTCTAGCTCATGGTTTTCAGGTGCCGCAACAATGGAGAAAATGGCCCGCGTGCGCTGCTCTGTTCTGGAATGGAGTGAGGAGGAAAGCAGAGGACGACGGTACAAGCCTTTCTGTCTTGTCGATACATCACTGCCGGTTGTATCAATGAGCTGGCAGTGATGTATTGACAAGACAGAAAGGCCTTCATCATCACTGCTGGCTGGTGGATAGCACCGGCAGTGATGTCAATACCAACTGCCAGCTAGTGGTTAGAACCGACAGTGATACTTTATACATCACTGCCGGCTGGGCCCAAGCCGGGACTGATGAGCGGATGCTTCGTCTTCCTTGCGGCTGCATGGGAAACCCGCGCAAATGCATGGGGAACTGGAAGCGGCAATGGGGAACTGAAGCAGCCACGCTCGGTGACCTTTATAATGCTACGCCATTCGACTGTGGCTCCTTCACCAGGCACTTTCTTTCTCCTGCTTCTTATCTTTTCCGATCCCCTGCTATCTGACGACGTTGAACTCCGGTGGCCGCGGCGGCGACGACGGCGGCCGCAGAGGATGGCGTTGGGTGAACCCCAACTTCCCTTCATCCGCCGGCCGCCACCTGCGCACGCCGGAGAACCAGATTCTCGCCCTGCGCGCAGAGCTCACCCAGGAGCGGGGCTGGCGCAGGGAGGCGGAGGTGGAGGCCGCCTCGCTCTGTGAGGCGGTGGAGGTGGAGCGGGCGGCCCGCTTAGGGGCCGAGGAGGAGGCCGACAAGCTCCGTGAAGCGCTGCACGCGGAGCAGGCGGCCCGCGAGGCCGCCGAGGCGGCCGTAATGGCATCCCACCGTTAGGCCGGTGGCGGCGGTGGCGGCATTGATCGCGGCGGCGACTGCGATGCGACGTGACGGTCGCCGTTGTCTATCTTTTTTATTTTTTATTTTATAATGTAATGCAGAATTCGTATAAGAATTCTATACATATGTAATGCAAGAATTCTACGAAAATTTCTAATTATGTTGGTCTTATGAATTTTAGTTTTTATTTATTTATTTATATTCTGTTGCCATGTTGTACTCGGTGAGGAAGAAAGCAACACGGGATCAAAAAAAAAAGAGGAATGTTGCAGCCATCTTGTGCTGTCAGGCGGGCCACTGCCGGCTCTTGCCAGACACCGGCGGTGATGGTTCTCACGACGGCCGGGGCTTGGCTAGAGCCGGCGGTGATAGGTGTCTTCCCTGTCACTGCCAGTTCTAGACACAAACCGACAGTAATGAGTGTCGTCACTGCCGGTGCGTCAGGCTCCGTCGAGCTTGGCACCGGCAGTGAAGACTCATCACTGCCGGTTGTGCCATTTCCGGCAGTGATGAGGTGGGCAGTGATGTGCGAATCTGTAGTAGTGATAAACATCATTCCTCATTTCCATGTTCAAAAGTTCATCAAAGAATCACCTACTCCAATCCCAAAAATGTCTTAGGCTCCCGAATGGTCAAGGCTTTTATTGTTTAGGAGTTCTTCAAGGCGTACCTGTGGTGATTGATGATCTAAAAATCTCACATCTTTGACCTTCCTGGACTCTCCTTTCATCTCACTTTTATTGGAAGGCCAATTGGACAAATCTTGGAGAATGCTTTGAGAAATGAGAAGCTTGGTCATAGAATAGGCAAGGAATATCTACCTATTTGGTCTTCCCAGCCTCTTAGCACAAGGGTAGAATCCAATCCTGTTCTTGATCCAAGGGGTGAGCTTAAGATGATTTCACAAACAACCATGACATATCCAAGTCTTGAGGAGGATTTGGAATGTCATGATAAGGAAAGCACTCACCCACTCCTTATTGAGATGGAGAATTTCATCAATGAGCATGGAAGTTATCCTATGATCCTCTCATCAAGCCCTTGCTCATTTGAGAAATCTTCCAAATCAATCTTTCTCTCTGCCACTACCGCACAAGACATCTACAACCCCTTCACTCTTCGTGTGTCCAAAATCTTTGTAGTAGAGGTTGTAGATGCTTTTGTTTATCATAAGTTCTCCAAATCTCGTAGTGGTATGAATTCTTGTAGTTAGGCCCCCACAAGTGGGCTTCAAATTAAAATCATGCAACTTGTGTGCCTAGCTTGAGTAGGTTAGTAAGACTTATGGTTCTGCTAGTGTGTTGCCACCAGTAGAACCCTACACTTGATGTTGTCTTGGGTTCCATGACTCAGGGTACACCTTACACCAAGTGTGGGGGGTCATTTGAACCCCCTCGACAATTTGGGCGTTGAAGGACACCCCGAGCAAAAAGCATCAGTGTAGGAACACTTCATTAGAGGTGACAATGCACCAGAAGAGGACCAAAGTTGCTGGAGCCTCCAAGGTGGGGTCGGCCGACCCCACCATGGGGCCCTCAGCCCACCAGTCAACCTCCACTACGTTGAGCCATACTCCTTGACTGGTTTGACATGTTCCATCCCTCTTGTTTTGTGCATTTCTCTTATATTTGCCTTTCTCTCTCTTCAAAGTAAAATAAAATAAAAAATGCTTCTTGGCTCTAATTGAATGAATCGTGTTTATTCCATTATGCTTCCTTCTCTATGTTAGCATGCTTTGGTTTGGGTGTATGGATTGGTCATACCTCTATAGTCTTTTTAAATTAAGCATGGTGCTTAGGTTAAATAGACTACCTCAATCAAACGAGACATGGTGTCAAGCTTGATTATTGAACCAAACATACTCGCATGGAACTTGGTTGCACTTTTGGACTAACCCCTGTAGCAAGAACATCGATGTCTTTATGGGTAAGTCATAAGATCATTCGTGGAGACAAATCAAGATCCTCATGGTCAGAGGTCAAGTTGTTTGGCCAAGGAAAACTTTGATGCAACTGAGAAGGACCAACGCTACAACTTATCATCTTTAAGGTAAGTAGCCACCGTCTTAAAGTTTTCCATGAGCACGAACCTTGAAAGAAGTTGACATGCTAGAATTCATCCTTGCTAATGATTCAACATGACTAAAATCTACATGTCTTAACTTCTTTT
>JAENPR010001849.1:0-102077 GCA_018135685.1 Themeda triandra | reverse complement strand
TGTCTTGTCCCAAACCGGGATCGGGGGTTATTTTCCCAATGGCATTGAAGGTTTTCTGGCATGACTCCCTGAATGGTGAGTCGTAAGGCTCGAGATCTTCGATCTTTAACCCCGCCTCTCGAACGCTTGTAAGAATAGTATGTTTAAGGCACCGCCATCGATGAGTACTCTTTCCATGCGTATGTGGTTGACAACTGGATCGAGTACCAAAGGAAACGCCCGGCGTCCGGTATATTCGCCCACATGTCAGCCACGTTGAAAGTGGTCTGTTGTTCCAGGCCAGGTGGAGCTTTGGTATCTGTGTTTGCTCCACCCGACTTAGCGATCGCCATGATCCTCCTTTTTAGTAACTTTTTGTCACGAGAGTTTTCGAGGCCAACCTTGCCGAAGATCATGGGCCGGGTGTTTGGTGGGCTCGTTGAATTGATGCCGGGGTCTTTATCGTCTTCTTCTTCCTCGGTTTTTGTCCTTCATTCGGTTCGTTTTTCTTTGTTTTGTTTTATCAATCTTTGTTTCTTGGCGGCCGCCCGGCTAAAAATTCTTTGTGAATCCCCGGCATTCGCCCATAGTATGGCCTTTTCCCCGGATGCTTAGGGCAATCCCGGCCTAGGATTTTCTCGTATTCGGATCGAAGTCTCGCTTCTTTTCTCCGTTGGGTGGTACCGAATGGACACGTTGATCTGTGTCTCTGTTGTATTTGTTGTGTATGCGGTTATCACGACGTCGTTCATCACGACGGTTGCTGTCGCGCCGGTCATTTCTACGCATGTCTTTGCGTTGAAAATCTCTTTCTCTGTCATCGTTTCTTCTGAAGTTTCTGTATCCTTGTCCGGTTTCGGGCAATTGTTGCATGGCATCGTCAACGCGAGCGAATTCACGTGCTATTCTGAACATCTCGTCGGTTGTAGTGGGTTGTCTTCTCAAGAGCTCTTTTCGTAGATCGATATTTCCTTGTTGTCGCAATCCTTGTACGAACAAGGACACAACTTCAACTGCGAAATGTCTGGAATTGTTGTCCGGACTTCGAGAAACGCCGTATGTAGTGATGTAGTGGTTCATTTGGGTAGTTGACGATCTTTGCTAGGTCATATTTAGTGCCTGGCTGCTGGCACGTGGTTCTGTAATTTTCGATGAAGAGGTGTCGCAATTGGGGCCAACTGTGAATCGACCCCTCTCGTTGGCGTAATAACCAATTATTCGGCCCGCTGTCAAGTACGATAGGAAGGTAATTGGCCATGACATGTTCATCTCCTCCTGCTGCTCGTACGGCCACCTCGTATAAGAGGATCCAATGCTCTGGGTCGACCTTGCCATCGTAAGTTTTGATATCCGGTATCCTGAAACTTTTAGGCCAGACTACTTCTCGTAAGGCAGCTGAATACGGCTTTGGTCCTGAGGCATCCATGCGAGCTCGGTATCGGTTGTTGATAACTGCTCGGAGGTCGTTGTCATCGTATTGTTCACCATGATGGTGATTGAAAGGTTGACCATAATCTACGTATCTACGTGGTTGATCTGTCTTCTATCATTTTGTCTCCGGTGAAATCTCGTTGTGAGGAAAATTCCCACAACTCTCTCCATCGTCTACGTAGTTGTTGTCGTTTGCACCTCCCTCTCTAGAGTCACGGGATTTGATTCTTTGAAGAAGCTACGCGGTCGGTGACTTCGAGAGATGCGGGCGCCGCGCTTGTTCTCTCATATGATTCACTTGAGCTTTAGCGGCTACTAAAAAATCAATCGCTTCCTCAATTTGGGGAGTTTGAGGAATATTGGCCGTCTTGAGGCGGTCAATAGCAACCGCTGATTAGCACTTGGGGTTGTGTGAACTTGTCTTTTCGTTTACAAGGTCAAAGTCATCGGCAAGATTTCGCCGAAAACCCCGCGTCTTCCGACCATACGATCTTGGTCGGCAAGCACTGGATCGCGGCTTCGTTTGCCTCCGTTGTTCCGGGCCGCGTTTCGACCCTCTCGTTGCCTTTGTTCGTCGGTTTCTCCATTGATGGTGACCTCGTTGTCACTAACATGGCATACCGCGTTCCTAAGCCGGGAGGAAAGATGGGAATTCTTTGTAACTCTTGAGTGGATTTGGCCGGGTCATGGATTTCGACCGAATTTCCCCGATGTTCTTCTCGTCGGAACACGGTGAGTTGTAGACTTGGAGTAGTGTCGATATGCTTGGTGCTCTTGTTTTGCGGGTGTATCTCTTCTTCATTGTCGGAGTAGACCATCGTGTGGGCGGATCCGAGAGTTCTAAGATATTGTAGTAATCATCGAGTCTGGGTGTGTCTGGAGTAACGTCATGTGTTTTCTCTGGAGATTGGTCATCCATGACTTCTTCGAGACGCACATGGTTGACGATATGCCCTGCTGGTGCATCGAAAGCGTATCCGATCATATCTGGATGCATATCAGGGATCCGGTTATAGCCTTTGAGGTAATCTGCTAAAAGTTGGTGTCTGGACAGGTTGGCGGTGTTTGGCAACCCGTATGGGAACGGTGATGCAACCTTTGGATCTAGGATTTTGCGATCCGATGATTTCTGTTGGGCGTTTTGTTGGTGTTTGATCTGTTGAAGGATAGTAGGTGATTCTTGCTTTGATTCAATCTGGATAGATCCAAAGCGAGCAAAAACTCCATGAGCCTATCCCCGTTGATCATGAGTTTGCCTGAACAGATCGGCCCAATTTTTCGTCGGTGGTTGATTGGTGCCTAGAAGAAAAGGCCGGAGTTCGATAACTCGAGCTTTGATGATGATGCTTCGTACCGAAGAGGCAAAGGATTTGTCCCTTCATTGCTTTGTGGAGCTAAGATCGAGGACGGACTCTCGATGTATGAGTTTTCTGGGGCGGTTGTCCAGGTCATCGTCCCAACGGTGAAGGTGAGACCAGCTTCGAAAGCCATGGAAGCCGGGAAGGAAACCATCTTGATCGACGTGAAATCTTGGTGCGCAGCCCCTACCTGGCACGCCACCATCAACGAAATATCGGCGATAGTCCGACCCGGGGTATGCCACGACCGGTAATGGATTGGTGGAAGGTGCACCGAGATTGCGAGCAAGACGTAAACGGGGAGCAATCACACAAGGTTTACCCGTGTTCGGGCCGCTATGAAGCGTAACACCCTACGTCCCGCTCTGTTTTCGATTATGATGTGGATGTATGAGTACGTGCGTTGTGCCGAGATTCCGTCCTTCGGCACAGGGGGTCCTTGCTCTCCTTATATATTACGGGAGCAAGGTTACAAGTCGGAACTAGCCTATACGGTACTAAGTTTACATACTTTACAAGTCTAAACTTTCCTATCTCAGCTAGGTCTTGTCCTCCTTGTCGGTCTTCGATATTATTGCCCGTTTTAGGCTGTCCGACCAGCCTGAGCCGATCGGTCTTGGAGCTTGGTGGGCCGGCCTGGTGACAATGTGTCGGCCCAAACTAGGCCGTGAGGGTATATGGAGTTTATACCTCCACAGTTTCCACTTGAACTCATTGAGTTTGTCGAATGTGCGCTGTAAATTTTGGATCAAGGTGTCTGCTTGCCTTGATTTGATTACCACGTCGTCTACGTAAGCCTCTACGAGGTCATCAGCGATCTCGGTTTCGAGGCAGGACTGGATAGCCCATTGGTAGGTAGCTCCAGCGTTTTTGAGACCAAATGCCATGGTCGTGTAACAAAAAGCACCGAAGGGGGTAATAAAAGCGGTTTTTTCTTGGTCCTTCTTTTTGAGGGCTATCGGTGATACCGGAGTAACGATCAAGAAATGAGAGCAACTCGCAACGTGCGATGGAGTCTACGACCTCGTCGATTCGAGGAGATTAAATGCACAGCCGGGCGTGTTTGTTGAGATCTGTATAATCAACGCACATTCTCCATTCTTTATTCTTCTTTTGAACAAGCACGGGATTGGCTAGCCATTCTGGGTGGTACACTTCTTTAATAAAACCTGCTGCTAAGAGCTTGGCTACTTCTACTCTAATCAGCTCCTTGCGGTCTCGTGCGAACCGTCGCATCTTCTGTCTGACTGGCTTAGCAGTCGTTTTGACATCAAGGTAGTGCTCGGCCTTTTCCCTAGGAACACCCGGCATGTCGGAGGGTTTCCATGTGAAGATGCTGATGTTGTCCCGAAGGAACTGGACGAGCGCATCTTCCTATTTGGGATCTAAGTCTGCTCCAATTTTGATGACCTTGGCTGGGTCGTCGTCGGAGAGACGGATCGCCTTTGCACTTGTCACCTTGTTGGACGGGCGTCGATTGGATCCGACAGGTGCTTCGAGCTCCGCAGGTGGTGTGCTGTCGTCGGCTACGTTGGTATGCTGCAGGGCATGTTGTAGCTCTTGCAATTCTGCCGCAGCGTAGGCGGCGGTCTCGCACTCTCGAGCCATGAAGACATTGTCGCGGAGGGAAAGTGTTCCCTGCTCGGTGGGCATTTTTAACACCAGGTAGCCGTAGTGGGGAACTGCCATGAACTTGGTGATACCTGGTCGGCCCAAGATGGCGTGATAGGTTCCCTCAAAATCAGCCACAATGAAGGTGATGTGCTCGGTACGGAAGTGCTGCTTAGTGCCGAACTGCACGTCAAGTGTGATCAGCCCTAATGGATAGGAGGGCTTTCCAGGCATGATTCCCCAAAAAGGCGTGTCATACGGCTGTAGCTTCTCCAGCGCGATGCGGAGTTCCTTGTAGGCAGGGTAGAACAGGATGTTCAGAGCACTACCGCCGTCGACGAGCACCTTCTCGAAGCGGATGCCGTTCATCACCGGGTCGAGGACCAGTGGAAAACGTCCGGCATCTGGAATACGTGCCCACATATCTTTGCGGCTGAAAGATATGGGCTGCTCGGACCAGGCTGGTAGCTTGACATCGGCGACGAGGTCGTCTGGTTCCTGCATCGCGATGATAGCGCGAGTCAGCAGTTTTCTGTCTCGATTGGTTTCGAGCCCGACTTTACCACCGAAGATCACGGCGGTGACATGCCTCTCAGGTTCTCTGAACGCATGACGAGGATTGACATCCTATGGTTCGTCTTCCTCTTCTTGTGGATCGACGGGCTTGCTTTTGGCCTTAGGATTAGGGCGAGGCCTCTTGTTGGCGACGGACTTGATCAGTGCGTCCGTTAGGACTCGGCACTCACCCATGGTGTGACCCTTGCCCGGATGCCGAGGATAGTCCTGGGACAGGATCTTGTCAAGTGCTTCGTCCCCGGATGGCTTTTGCCCTTTGACCGCGTTGACAGAATCATCGTTGCGGTTTCGGTTGCGCTTGCCGCCCCCATAGCCGTCCTGTCCCCGGCGTCTGAAACTGGGTTCGCCGTCACGGGGACCAGGTCCGCGGTTGAAACGCTGGTTATTGCGACGATTGTTCTGTCGCCATGGTGGTCGGTCAGCTTCGCTTTCAGCGTCAGAGTCATCGTCTCGACGGTAATTGAGGTTTGACGGACCCTCACCACCATGGTTTAGACCGTCGTCCAAGAGCGAGTAGTCATGCGCGATGCAGAGGAGTTCCTCCATGGTTCTCGGCTGCCTGAGGAGGAGAGCCTTCTGGAGGTCTCGGCCGCGTGGTTGGGCTAAGCCATCAATGTACGCCTCGATGGCAGTCTCCGGGGAGATTTCTGGCACGCGATTCCACGCGTCTGAGAAGCGTCGAGTGTACTGCCGTAGAGACTCCTTTGGACGGAGCCGGACCTGCTTTAGTGCGTACTTGGTCCCTGGTTGGACGCAAGTTGACTTAAAGTGGTCGATGAACATTTGTTTGAGCTGTGCCCAGCTGTGGATTGATCCAGAGCGCTGCCGGAGGAGCCACGAGGTAACCGTGTTGCCGAGCACGACGGGGAGGTAGTTTGCCATAACGTACTCGTCGCCCCCTGCTGCTCGGACGGCGACTTCGTAGAGCATGATCCAGTGTCGGGGGTCAGCCTTGCCGTCATATATCTTGATTTCCGATGTACGAAAGCCCTTGGGCCATACGACGGCTTTGAGCTCCTCAGAGAAAGGGGGATACCACCGATGTTTCTACGGGCCCGGAGGCGCTCGTCGATCCGTTCTCGGAGGTCCCTGCGCTCGGGTTGAGCTGCCTCGTCTTCTCGTCTGCCCTGGTTGGCTCCACACTGTCGGTTGGGCCGGCGTTGATTGTTCTGGGAACGCTCGCTTCTCGGAGCCTTGCCACGGTACTCGAAGAGATCGTCGTAGTGTCCATAGACTTCTTCGTCCTCATAGCTGTATCTGCCGTTATTGGACGAGTTGTCTCCTCCGCTTTCGACTTGCAAGTCTCGTCGATTTCAGTTCTGATGAGAACGGCGAGATCGGTAAGAGTTAGCCATTGAGCCCATGGAACGGAGTTCGTTCACTTGGTCTTCAGTTGCTGCAAGGAAATCCTGGATCTCGTTGAGCCCGGGAGTCTCGGGAGGGAGTTGCTTTAGTTTCTCCATGGCGACAGCAATGTTGGCCGTGGGCGTCTCGTGGACGGCTGCGTCGTTAGCCCCGTCGAACTCGGGGTTTAAGTTGCAGTGCCAGGGGCGGCGTCGTGGTCCGGCACCTCTGATAGGGCGCGGCTCTGGTCGAGCCTGGTCGGCAACTTGCTGTTCAGCGCGTCTGGCATTGCGATCTTCCCTTGCCTACCTCTGTGAATCTGTTTCGTTCAGAGCAGGTGGTTCAACATTGCTGGCCACGAAGACCGTCTGTCCGAAGCTAGGAGGATACTTAGGGAAATCCAGCGCATCGCTGGGCGTTTCCATCTGGTGGTCGGGAGTGACCATAGTGTCCTCGGTGACTGGGTTCCGATCTGTGTCCATGGGACTGTCGTCTCCTGAAGAGAGGTAGTTTGTGCGTTCTTGGGATAACTCCAGAGTGGCGAGTAGATCTGAGACAGTAGGAGTGGCTGGGTCGGTGCTCTGCGACACGTTCCCAAGCTCTCGGATCTCCACCATCCCGATCGTGTGCGCAGGACTCTTCGGGAGGATGTCCTCAAGAAGGAGTACGTCAAAACGCTGCTGGACCTCCTTCGCGTGTGATGCCGCCGCATCGTCCAGTCCGAAGGGTAGAGTGCTCGGCCCGTGATGTGGCGGAGCAGACGGATCTGCTACGCGAGGCTTGCGTGACAGATTCCGGTCCTTTCGGCGTGGTTGCCTGCGGAGTGCTCGGGAGTCGCGTCGGGCGTCGATGAACTCGTTTAGCCTCGGCAAAGGAGGTGAGTTCCCTTCAGGCCGGATCTGCTTGGTCGGGGTCAAACGAGGACTCTGGTTGGGCTCTAACCAACAAGAGTTTCCAACCGGCCCGACGGTCTTGGGAGTGGTCGGCCGAACGGCAGGCTAACGATTGATGACAGGGTCTGCGTTCTTGCGACGACCAGAATTCCGCCGACGTGGCCTGACAGGTATGAAATTAGAGAGATCTGGGCCTCCGCGGATCAGCTCCTGCGTGGCCTCGACCAGCTTTGTGATCTCAGCCAGATCGTTACCCTGTCGATCAATAAGCTCGATCAGATCTGAGTTGTCAATCGGCTTTCTTCGATGGAGGGAGAGTCGATCCACGAGTTCGTGGAGATTTGTTGTGTCCTTTGTCGTCGGGGCGATGAGGAATCTTGCGCGGCGGATGCGTGATCGGCGAAGTGGTCGGTCTTGTGACGGGTTGATCGAGGCGGCTTGGAGGTCAGGCGAGCCGCGGATGGTGCTGGGACCATCTGTGTGTCGGGCGGTGCTGAGACCGTTTGCCCTACGGGTGGCACTGGGACCGACCCGACTGCTCCCGTGGTGCTGAGTGGCATTGACATCTTGGTGGTCCAGACGACCGATCCGAAGGTGATGGCGCTGCCGGCCTTGAGATCCATGGAAGCTGGGAAGGAAACCATCTGGATCGCAGTGAGATCAAAAACGCCGCTCCCCTACCTGGCGCGCCGCTGTCGATTACGGATAACCGGCAACCCACCACGGGGTATCCCACGGTGGTACTTTTGGTAAGGGCTGGTTAAGATCCGCGATCTGGATGTCCAAGAAACAGAACAAACCAAGGAGACAAGGTTTTACCCAGGTTCAGGCCGCTCGGAAGCGTAATACCCTACGTCTTGCTTCTCGTGTTATGCTGGATGATCAAGTATCTGAGTACAATGAACGGGCGCTAAGCTCTCTAGATCTAGGGCACCAGAGAATAGCTACCGTGTTGTCCTCTTGGTCTAGTTGCAGATTAGATCAGGTCTAAGCTCTGCGTTCTAGGGGGGTCCTTGGCCGCTTTATATAGCCGAGCAGCCAAGGGTACACGTGAGGTGGTCGGTTACATCAAGTTGTATCTCAGGAGGACTCTATCTGACCTAACCGACTAAGTCTACTTGTGGGACAAGCATCCTTATACGCGATCCTTCTCCTGGTCGGTTGCGGACCACGCCTTCGTCTTGTGATCCGGCCCACCAGCCTGGTTAGTAATGGGCCGGGTCTCGCCTGTTATGGGCCGTCGTGCCGAGCAGCCCTGGAACTGTCCACGGTGGTATACCGGATTTATACCCCCCACAGCGGAAGAGGAGTGCCGGCAAGGGGGAAAGATGACACAGACAAGGGTGTGTGGGGGGAGGAATGGGGTCACGACCGATCATGCCACATAAAGTAAGTCGGTTGGGCAAGGTGGGTGGGATTGGTAGCCCAGGTCCGAACCACAAGGTAGTGTTTCGGTGGCGAGCTCGACTGCAACCTCACAGCCCACGAAATGTTTCCGCGGGTGTGAAGGCACAATTCGGCGACCGGGTATGGCTCTCCACGTGGCTGGCGCCCAACTACCGTGGATGCGACCTTGTACGCACACATGCCCCCACCTCCGAGAGATTATTTTTGAGTCTTTTACTCCAGTGCCATCAAAAAAGTTCGTTTGCTCCTCCACGTCCCTAAAAGTTGGCCTCTACCGTGTACGTCTTTGCGTTTTTTTACTTCTTACTCTCACGCCATTCCGTCTAGATTCCGCCGTTTGGAAGCTCTGACAAGTGGGTCCGCCCAGACAAAAAGTCCAAAATACCCCTCGTGTCTCTGTCCTCTTGTGTGTCACACCCACCGACAGGTAGACCCCACCTGTCGGGTCCATCCTCAACCTCCAAGCAGCCCCTTTCTCTTCCTTCAATCCGCTGTCCCAGATCGCAGCGACGGGAGCACCACCGCGACGGGTCCATCTTCAATCCGCCCCTCGGCTCCGCGCCCTCCGCCGCGCGCAGCTCCGCCACCGCGACTCGAGCGCCAGAGCGGCTCCGCGACCACGGCCGGGAGCGTCGCCGCGGCTTCGCCGCGCCGCCCAGCGTAAAGGAGGCGGAGGAGGACTCGCCCGACTCGGGCTGCAGCGGGGACGGGCGCGGTGCCAGGCGAGCGCGCCGCCCACCGCCGCAAGCTCCGCCTCCGCGCGAGCTCGGCCGCTGCATCTCCTCTGCCTCCGCGCGAGCGTGGGCGCGGGCGAGCGCGCAACTACCACCGCCGCGGGCTCGGCCGCCGCGGGCTCGGCCGCCGCGTCTCCTCCGCCTCGCTGCCGCCGGACGCGACGTTCTCCGCCTCCGCCTTCCCTGCGCGAGCACGAACGCCGCGAGTGCGGGCGCCGCTGCCCTGGCCGCGAGGGCCGTGTTGCTCCTCCGCCCTGTCCACGTCCGCGCCTGCTGGTCACCCTCGCGCTCGCAGTGCTGCTACTAGCCGCCGCCACCGCGCGCGTCGACGGCGCCACAACCACCGCGCCGACGCCGGCGCCGTCCGCGGACTGCACGGACACGCTGCTGGGGCTGGCGGGGTGCCTGACTGCCTGAGCACGGTGGCGATGCCCGACCCGACCTGCTGCTCGGGGCTCAAGGACGTGGTGCGCAAGGAGGTGGCGTGCCTATGCCAGGTCTTCCAGAGCAGCCGTCGGCTGGGAAGAGAGAGATTGGAGAGAGAGACAGATTGGTAGCTGACAAATGGACCCCATCTTGGGCTAAAATGGTCTTTTGACCCTCTGTTTGACACCGTTAGTGCTGAATCTAAACAGAATGGCGTGAGAGTAAGAAGTAAAAAAACGCGAGGACGTACACGGTAGAGGCCAACTTTTAGGGACGTAGAGGAGCAAACGAACTTTTTTGATGGCACTGGAGTAAAAGACTCATTATTTTTATAGATTAGATTGACAAATTCATCACATCTGTCTTGCAATGGACCATAATAATGACATATATCGATGGAAAAAATATTACCTTCAAATCTTGCAACAAATACGAAAAGGCATATAATCACTAATATGAAACACAAAGATTTAAACCTGGCTAGATAGATTCCACCAAAGATCCTAATCACCGAAGTAGCTTAGTTCGCACGTATCTAGAATGAATGAAATAAACGATTGACCCCTTGTCTTTTTCTTGTATTTTTTTATCGAGGCTCATGAAATCTCCAACCGGTTGTCTAGGTCCTTGAACTTTTCAATTGATTTACTATAAATTTACTCTAGGTCCAATCATGAACCTAAAAATTCCGGCTTGGTATTAACAACTTAAAAGCCGAAGGGCCCTGATGAATTGCTTGAGAGTTAATAGACCCAGATAAGACCGCATGAAATGTTTAAGAACCAACGATGAGTTTTACTCTATATAATTATACTTAAAATTATATTTCCCTATGATATAAGTGGGTAATTTAGTAGAAGATGTTAGAGAGTTTTTTTACAAACAATGGCGTGAGTAATTTATATGCAAATGTGAGGGCTTTAAAAAATTCATATAATGTTATATATGTGGGTAATTAAGTGCTTGATTTATGTGGCTTTTGCATTTTTACCCCTGTTTTGTATCAACAATATGATTTTGCCCCTGTTTTTCTGACTTTGTGAATTTACCCCTGTTATTTCAAAACGAAGAAGCACTTTGCCCCTATTCCGTCACTCTCTCCTAACGGTGTTAGATTTTGAACTAAAGGACATGAATGCCCTTGTGATTTTGCCCCTGTTTGTGGCTTTACCCCTTATTTGAGAATTAGACATTTATATTTGCTCAAACATATTTGGCATAACAGGCAATTATTTCAATTCAGATTTAATGTGAAAAAAAAAATTGGCAACACCGGCAGTATTTCGATAGCATTTTGACAACATTATGCAGCGGCGGCCGCAACTGGTCCTGCCCGTGCGGCCCTACCTCACGCGATGCGGTCCGGCAGTACGACGCCGGCGAGCTGCCGTGTTTTGCTGGTGGCTGCGGCTCCTCCTTCCAACTGACGGCCGCGACTGCTCGTGCCCCCATGAGCTCACACCCACGCGCGATGCTGTACGGCGACGGCGCATCTCGACCCGCGCGCTCGGGCCCCCCTGGCGGTTGGCGGCCTCAGCGGTGGCCGCCGCTGCTCCTGTCCCCACGACGGCCGCCGCCCGCGCGCACGGTGCTCCCCAGCGACGATGGATCCCTCCACTATGGTGGCGGCGACATCCTCCCCAGCCCTGCGTTGGATGATAGCCGGAGGTTGAAGAAGTCAGCCGCTGCGGCCTGGAGAGAGCCTTGCGCCCACACCACGTCCTCGCGCAAGGAGCACCATGCCCTTCGGTGGTGAAGCAGTCGCCGCCGGAAGCCCGAGCCCCCGATGCGGATGCGAGGCCGATGGCCGAAGAGCAACGACCCGTGCTGAAGGCGATAAGGATAAGAGGTAATCTAGTCTATTGGTTTTTCTTATTTTTTGAGCCAGAATTTTTTTAATTCATTTAATCCTTGTGCATTGGACGGCGTCTAAAGCAG
This sequence comes from Themeda triandra, assembly GCA_018135685.1. Taxonomy (NCBI): domain Eukaryota; kingdom Viridiplantae; phylum Streptophyta; class Magnoliopsida; order Poales; family Poaceae; genus Themeda; species Themeda triandra. The sequence goes on along the minus strand of JAENPR010001849.1, from coordinate 90,380 downwards.
GGGCAAACGGGCCTTTCATTTTAAACTGACAGGGTAAAAACACAAAGTTGAAAAAACAGTGGTAAAATCACAATTGACTTGTAGAATAAGGGCAAGAACACAATTTCCCCTTGATTTATTTAGTTTTCGTAATGGTATAAGTGTGTAATTTAGATTGATCTAGAAACTATTATATATTATTTTTTAATATGATATATTGGTTGACTTAGGTAGAAACTAGAGTTTCCATTAGGCTCGCTCATATAGGCAGTACTGTTTTTTTTTTTTTTTTTGAAATATAATAGATCCCGTGGTAGTTAATATCAATGATGCCTAGCGAGTTAGGTGGACGGATGCTTATGTTTTGTATGATAAAAAGTAAAGTTAACTTTCTTATGTATAAAATGCATCTTGTAAGTAAAGTGGAAGTTCCAAAAAGGCCTCTAACTAGGAAGAAGTAAAATGTGTTCTTAAATGAAATCATGATGAACATGACAAGTGTTTTAGTGGCTTCTGTCTATATCCTATATCCTTTACCTATATCCTTTATCATAACTAACATGGCAAATGCTAGTCATTTTTATTTTCATGATAAAAATAGTATATAGATAAATCCTCTTATATCGTTACATAATATTTTTCATTTAGTTTTATACTTTTCTTACTCAAAAACAGTAAATATTGATTCTAATCAAATATTGAGTTAATGTTAAAATTTATTAATTAAGGTTGGTACAAAATGATATACTAGTGAATCAAACCGTTCGGGATTTGGAACGGAGGAAACAAAAACTGGACCCAAACTTCCAAAGATAGTTTTTTTTAAATGACCACAATACACGTACGCCACAAATCAATTACCTGAGCGGCTATAAAGGAATCGCATCGTCAGCCTTCCCTTTCCACGCAGCACGCCGTTCGTCGCCTACTCACTAGTCACCACACACCAGACACCACCAGCCACCACTGCTCCTCTTCCCCGCGCCGATCAGATCCCCTCTACGCCGGCCGTCTCTCTGCTCCACAGCGCGGGGCGCTTTGGCCGGCTCGCCGAGTGGCGCACGAGGACCACCTTGACCCAGCGGCAGGAGGGAGGGGCAGATCTTCCCCGGAGGACGTGCGCGCCGTCGAGCTGCAGCGACAAGAAGTGGTACTAAACGTTTCACTCGATCGCACCTTCTTCTTGTTTTTTATTTTTTGACAAAATCATGCCGACTTTCTTCAAGCACACTGTTCTTACTGATGCTCACCACTCAAACCAATGACCCCCTGCAGTGCAGCCGGAGCCCGCAGAAGATGGAGGTGGCTCTCGGAGCAGCGAATTGGCTCCTCGGCCAAGTCCTCAACAAGCTGTCCGATGACTTGGTCAAAGCGTACGTGTCCAGCACCGAGCTCGGCCTCAATTTTGTGAAGATCAGAAAGGAGATGCAGTTCACTAGAGCGCTGCTGGAGGAGGCCCAAGGGTGGGACTTGTCAAATAAACCTAGCCTGCAGGGGATGCTCAAGGACCTGAGCAAGAAGGCCGACGAGGCCGAGGATGCTCTGGACGAGCTCCACTACTTCATCATCCAGGACAAGCTCCACGGGACTCGAGATGCCACTCCTGACTTGGGCGATGGCCTCAGCGCCAAAGCTCAGCATGCCCGCCATGCTGCTCGGAACACTGCTGGTAACTGGTTCTCGTGCTTCCCTTGTTGCCGTTCACAAGATGTTGCTGCTGCCGACCATGTCCACAACACTTGTAGCACAAGCAATGCCATGCCTCTTGACCACAGTGGTCATGTTGGAAAGTTGCCATTTGACAGGGTGAACATGTCCAACAAAATCAAGCAGCTCATAGATGACCTGCACTTTGACTGTACTCGTATCTCTGAGTTGCTTAAGATAGTATCAAGCAGTAGTAACCTTCAGCCACAAATGTCTGCCTCCACTAAGCAGTCCGACACAAGCTCTGCAATCACACAAAAGCAATTGTTTGGAAGGAAAGAAATTTTCGAGAAAACTGTAGAGGAGATTATCAGTGCGACAGAGAGTGATAAAACCTTGTCCGTTCTTCCTATAGTTGGCCCAGGGGGCATTGGAAAGACTACCTTCACCCAGCACCTACTCCATGACCCAAATATTGAAGATCATTTTATAGTTAGGGTCTGGATATGTGTCTCGACTAATTTTGATGTGCTTAAGCTCACCAAAGAAATTCTGAGCTGCCTACCTGAAAATGATGGAAATAAAACCAAATGAAACTACCAACTTAGACATGCTTCAGAAATCCATCGTAGAGAGGTTGAAATCCAAAAGGTTTCTAATTGTCTTAGATGACATATGGGAATGCAATAGTAATGAGTGGGAAAAACTATTAGCACCATTCGGAAAGGATGAGATCAGTGGCAATGTGATTCTTGTCACGACTCGGTTACCAAAAATAGTAGAAATGGTGACAAAAGACACTAATCCAATTGACCTACGTGGTTTGGATGCTGATGAGTTCTGGGTGTTCTTCAAGCTCTGTGGTAGAATCAAAGATGAGCATGTTGAAAAAGAGTTCATCAATATTGCAAAAGAAATAGCAGAAAAGTTGAAATGCAACCCACTTGCAGCTCAAACAGTTGGGCGGTTATTGAGTAAAAAACCTCAGGAACGTTGGATGGAAATTCTCGAAAACAAAGAGTGGCTAAAATAAAATGGTGAGGATGGTAAGGATGATATTATCCCAGCCTTGCAAATTAGCTATGACTACCTTCCCTTCCATCTGAAAAAATGCTTTTCATTTTTTGCCCTATTCCCTGATGACTATAAGTTTGATAAGTTTGAGATTACCCCTTTTTGGACATCAATTGGAATCATAGTTCCTGATGCAAAGGAAAAATTGAGGACATGGGATCAGATTATTTGGATGAACTTTTAGATAATGGTTTTCTGAGGAAAGGAGATGATAATTGTTACGTGATGCATGATTTACTCCAAGAACTTTCACGGCGTGTTTCATCTAAAGAATGTGCCTATATCAGTTGTTCTAGTTTTGAGGCAAATGACATCCCACAATCTGTTCGCTACCTGTCCATTTTTATGCAAGATATTCATCATATTCAAAAATTTAAGAAAGAGATGGGTAAATTGAAGGAAAGAATAGACATTAAAAATTTGCGGAGTTTGATGATTTTTGGAGAGTACAGTAGGTTACCGCTAATCAATATTTTAAGGGATACATTTGAGGAAATAAAAGGTCTTCGTGTTCTATCTATTTTCATGAACTCCCATAATTTCCTGCCAAACAACTTTCCAGAGCTTGTCCATCTTCGGTACTTAAAACTTGTATCGCCTTATTACTCAAAAATGTGTTTGCCAAACATAGTGTCCAGGTTTTATCACTTGGAATTTCTTGATCTTGAACAATGGAAAATTGGTTGTTCTTTGCCTAAAGAAATTAGCCGCCTAGAAAATTTACGCCATTTGGTTGCCAAGAAAGAATTTCATTCCAATGTTCCTGAGGTGGGAAAAATGAAGTGTTTACAAGAATTGAAAGAATTCCATGTTAAGAAAGAGAGGGTTGGATTTGAGCTCAGTGAGTTGGGGAAACTAGAAGAGCTTGGAGGAGAGCTCAATATATGTGGACTGGAAAATGTGAGAACCAGGCAAGAAGCTGAAGAAGCCAAACTGATAGCGAAGAAGAATTTAGTTGAGTTGGGATTAGTTTGGAATGAGAAGCAAGAGTCCATTGGAGATGATATTCTAGATAGTATGCAACCACACTTTTATATTAGAAGACTTCGCATTGTAAGTCATGGTGGCTCCGTTGGTCCTAGTTGGCTGTGCAGCAACACTATACACATAAAAAAATTGGAGACCCTACATCTAGAGAGCATTTCGTGGACCAACCTTCCACCTATTGGGCAGCTTTATCATTTAAGAAAGCTGACGCTGAGAAATATTGCTGGGATATCTCAAATTGGACCTGACTTCTTTGGTGGCACTACAGAAGAAAGTTTCAGGCACTTAAAGTGAAGGACCGAAAACGGCGACCAGAGGGGGGGGTGAATGGGAGCCATAAAATTTTCTCGCGAAATATTTAGGCCACTGTACCAAGTTCACCGCCAAACGCGCAAATCAAATACCGTGAATTCCCGAATCTAAAATACTCACATCAACTAGTGACGGGAGTACCTAGATAAAGTCCTTGGCATGGTAGAAACCCAACGTAACAAACGAAACTCAAAAAGGAGCTCAAACGAATAAACTATGGTTTAAACCGAGAGCACTAGAAATAGACCCAAACACAGAATACAGAAACTGCTGGCTTCTGTAACTCTGCTCTTCGGCTGAAAGAGGACTTGGAACACGGCAACTCTCCACAAACTGAAAGAGAAATTGATCAAGCACCGAGAACAAGCTGCTGTTGACGGAAATCGATCAGCTCTCACAAACACATAAAAACAGCAAGTACTTGCTTCTGGGCTGAACCTGAAAGAATCAAAAACCAACGAGCCACTGGAGCTAGTGAACAGTAACCAGAGCTGCTGCAATCTCAAACAGAGGAGCAGTAGTGCCTTCACCAATGATCATCGATGCTTGTCCTGGATAAATCGAGAATGAGCAGCTAGGCAAGCTTGCAAACCGTGAAGACCATCTCCAGAAAATAAGAGAACTTTAATGCTTCAATATGCCAATGAAAGCTATGGTAATTCACGAGAGCAAGATGCAAGCTTCCAGACCAATCAGAAAGAAGAACAGGTGCTGCACTTGCTAGCTTGATATGAATTACCGAAGCAAGCCAAAAGCAAGAAGCAATTTACTAATGCAAGAATAGTGGAAAGTTCTTCACTACCGTGAATACCATTTCAAATAAAAGAAGTATTTTAATCTCCTTACATTAGACAATAATGGCCTTAGTAAATTACGAGTGCAAGAAGCAAGCATTCACACCAATCAGAACTCAAGGCAAGAAGCTAGTAAGAACTGAATTGCAGAAAGCCACGAAGGGCTAGGCAACAGAGCTGCAACCTTCAATCAGAGGGAGATATCAAGTTGTGAACTGCTCTACTGAACAAAATGATTTTTCTGCTGAACTAAACATTCAGAGATACGCTGACAGAATCATGACAGTGGCAAGGAGCACTTGCGAAGCACTACCAAATTCATTCGCACAAGATTTAATAAACAAGCTAAAAGAGCAAGTCAACAATGGCTTCCTGTAGCTCGAAGTCACAACTCAAGATTTGAGAAGCAATTCACGAATAAGTCACTTGCTGCTGTACAAACATGACCTGCAGAGCAATTTGCACTTGCCTCTTACCGAGCAGATGTTTGTACCTTGGGAGCCTGAAAATTGCTGCTGCAGATGGAGTTAGCCTGCTGGTCGACGGGCAGCACCACTCTCAAGAGCTTGCTCGGCAGCAAGAGTGCTGATGAGGATGTTGCTGCTGCTGGACTCGCCTGGAACCAAACTGTAGAAACACCGCACACCCTAATCAGGGGGGGTGACCTTTATTATATAGCCTGGAAGGCTTGCAGTACATGTACAGATTACAATATGGTACTAATCCTAGTCAGGCTAGAGTACAAGGCCAATGGGCCGTAAGCTCAATATGGGCTGTTACAATTATATTCTAGCACAAACACAGGAGCGAATCGACGAACTGAAGAGCAGACAGAGGGAAGAACAAAACAACACCGGTGTCCTAGCTGGGGCGCTCGACCGGTGGGCTGCAGCGCTCACTCAAATAGGAGCGTTTGTCCCTAGCGCCAACAAGCAGCCGAGATGCTAGTCCCCATCCCAAAAGTATCTGCCTGGGAAGAACACACAAAGAACAGTGACGAACCCAGCAGGCGACACAGGAGTGCGAGCTCTAAAAATCCAATGAAAAATGGACCAAATCAAAACAACTCGACACAAGATTTTGCACAGGCAATCACAAGGGAGTTGAGAAGCTATCCCCAAAGAATCATCACTCGATTCCAACTCAAACTCTAGGAAATCCCCATCTCGTGCAAGAACGCAGTTTTTCTCCAAAATGCAAATCTCGCGATTTCTTGATGCACGAGTGGAATTGGTTCAAATCACTTGGTGATCTAGTTCATCACTCGATAAAGCATCAATCAGAGCAAAAAGAATGACCCAAAACGGTCTAAATCCGACGAACGAAAATTCCTCCAAAAATAGCTCCGAAAATCACAGGAAAAAGAAAAACGGGGAGGGAAACAAGTGGAGCCAAAAATTGATCCTTGTATTACTTCAAGAGGTCCGGTTCTGAAGCCACTCCTGGCCAAATCAAAGGTAGGATGACAAAAAGCTCCAAGACAAGAGCCACTCCTCTCTCTAACCCTAAACTTCTCCTCTCAACACAACACAAGTGAGAGTGGCCTCCAAAGGATGATCGCCTTAATCGCCCCTTCTCATATATATAGGCGCCCGTCAAAAGACCAAACCGCCTTTACATGAAGCACACAACCCAAATACCCTCTAGGGGTAAAACCGTCCAGATTTTTTCTTCGTCGATCCGACGGCCACCACGCCTTCTCACCGGTAGCCTCGCTTCCACGCGATCTCCCCGATGCCGCCACGTGCCGTCCGTCCGCATCGGGACCTCTGCCCGAGTTTTGAGGCGCAAACCCGGGAAACCCGCCACCGATGGTTTTGAGGCGAAACCACCAAACCGTCCGCGAGTAGCGTAGCCCGTACGCATCCCCCGCCATGTACACTTGCGCTCGTCGATGTCCCAGCTGTCAGCCACCACGGCTAGCCGCCCGGCTTCAAGGTCCCTCGGTCCAAGCCTCACATCCGCCCTTCACCGCACCCGGTCCGTCAGCAAGGCACGCCCTACTTGACCTTCACCGCACCGTCGACCACCGCCTCCGAGCTCGACACCTGTACAACACAAGCCAAGAGACACCGTTGTTTGGCACGAAACCGCGTGCCACGGTTAGTAAGACACACACACACGCCCGTTATGTTGGCATGTTGACAATCACTCATCACACAAAAACTACGCAATGGTTATGGGAAAAACCATGTGTCCGCATAAAGGAAGTTGAGTTTTGTGATATGCCAGAACTTGTGGAGTGGGTTGGGGGAGCTAGCTGTCATCTATTCTCCGAGCTAGAAGAAATAAGGTGCATCCATTGTCCTAGGATCACAACACTGTTGATCTCGGATTCGCTTATTTCTTCTATAGAAGACAACACTTATGGTTCCCTAGTCTTTGTGTTCTTTACATTAGTACCTGCCCGAAGTTGTGCCTTCCTCCCTTGCCTCACACTTCGAAGGTATCCGATATTCAAACGGATTGCTTGTCTTATTATGATCATACCAGATTGAACATTGAAAAGCCGTCTGAATTGGTCTTCCAAAATCTTGGTGATGTGAAATGTGTGAGGACTGAGGGTGCATCACTCTTGTCATTTTTTGATCTTCAGAAGCTACATTCCCTAAGACATATAGAAGTCAGTAGATGCGAGGAAACATTTTTGAAAGGACTGGAAGATGGTGTTGTGCTCCACACAGTCCAATCTCTCAAAGTCAATCAATTTTCTCTCACCAGAAAATCGTTGTCAAATATGTTCAAGTGTTTCCTAGATCTTTCTCATTTGGATGTATGGGCATTATCAGACGAGGATCATGAGGAAGTGGTACTGCAGTTTCCTCCCTCCAACTTGCTGAGAGATGTCCGCTTCGGTGTGTGTAAGAATCTGATCCTGCCTGTGGATGAGGAGGAAGGAGCTGGGTTCTGGGGCCTCTCGTCACTCGAGTCAGTGATCACAATAAATTGTGACAATCTATTCTCTCAGTGGTCCATGGGAGGAGCAGCAGCTCAGACTCAGAGCATCGTCTACCCTCTCCCCCCTGCCTCAAGGAACTCATGCTTTACCATCAGGAAAGCACACTGCCAATGGCTCTGCTGGCAAATCTCACTTCTCTTACCCGTCTACAACTAGTTAATTGCAAGGATACCACAGTGGATGGGTTGGATCCTCGCATCACAGTAACCTCAAGCATCTGACGGTGTACAATGACACTGAGCCAATGACACTGAGCCCTATTCTGTAGCAGCAGATCTGCTTGCAGCAGTGGCAAGGACCAAAACAATACCCGCTGGTTCCTTCCAACTGGCGAGCCTTGATGTGGACAACATCTCTGCAGTGCTTGTTGATCCCATCTGCAGTCGCCTCTCTGCTACCCTCCATACGTTATACTTCAGTGGTGATTGGCGGGTGGAGAACTTCACCAAAGAGCAGGACGAGGCGCTTCAGCTCCTCACATCTCTCCATGAACTGTGGTTTCGTGGTTGCAGGGCTCTGCAGTCCCTCCCCCAAGGTTTGCATCGCCTTCCTTCTCTGGGGAAATTACATATCTCGGGGACTCACAAAATAAGATCGCTGCCCAAGGAGGGCCTCCCGGATTCACTGCGATTTCTAGAGATATTTGATTGCTGTGCCGAGGTTTATGAGGAATGCCAGAAATTAAAGGGAACAAGGCCAGATATATGGGTACGTGTGTTCATTTCTGACGCAGAAAACTGAACCTATGCTTCTACCTGCCTTTCACACACTCAACTCTGCTTCAGCATGCCTTGCAATCTACAGGTTAGTTCCAAATATATATAAAAAACATCTTATTATGTTCCTCAATTTATGATTTCATTGACTGCGCAAACTGAATTGCTTTTTTTGCATACAGATATGTTCCATATTTTATTAATTAACAGCCGTTCCATATTTTTGCATATAATAGCCTAAACTATTATATTGGTATTTTATTAATTAACAGCCGTTCAATATTTTATCCTGTGTGGCTAGATTTGTTTCGGCTATGATAGTTTAGGCTATTTTTTTATTTCTAACGATGGAGGTGAGTAACTTATTCTATTAAAAAATAAAATAGATCTAAGTATCTAACGGTTATGGTTAGTTAGAGTCTTCCAATTAATGGACATATTTTCTAATTAATGTGAGAATTTCTATCGTGTCTAGTGAGAATTAACGTGGAGTCTCTGTTGGAGCCTCTAATTAGTAATAGTAAGATTGTTTAGTTTTATATCAATCTCATGCTTTTAATTGGTACTTTTAGGAAGGACAGAAAATTTCTTAACAAATATCATGTCCTTATATTACTTAGTTCATTCTTATTGTGCCATGTCATGAATGGCTGCTGATTGTTTGGTTCTGATCCACCTTATTATGTTAGATGTCCTTAATCATGACACACATGCTCATTTGCTGATCTGATATGCCCAATCGCCTTGTTTCTGTCACAGCACTAGTGCTTGCCCCACAGCACAATGAGATGATGTACTGGTTTTCCTTTGCAGGACTCACTGCGATTGCTGTGGATAACTAATTGCTGTCACGAGGTTTATGAGGAATGCCAGAAATTAAGGGGAACAAAGCACACATCAAATGCCTCGATGTCTCCGCAATGATGCCACTCAATGCCTCACGACTTATGGGCCCATAAATCATAGGCACATCAATGCCTCCTGATGCCTCCCCAACCTGCCTCCCCAACCATTGTAAATTTGCTCTTCTATAAATGGTATTAACCCTGAGCTGTATTGTAAATTGAGGATCTACTTCTTCCTTTGTTTAACAGGAAGGGCTCAAAATTGTGGATAATAGGAGATCCAGTGTCATTGAGTTGAGGAAACAAAGAATGTTCAAATTAGAAGGAAACCTGCCAGTTGAAGTTCTGATATGCCGAATTCAGCAGTAGATACACATAAACCCAGCACTCCTGATCTCTCACCATTAACCCGAATCTACAGCCCAGGAGACTGAACTGTACGCTTCCGCGATGTCAGGTACCACATGTTTATATCTTGAATATAAATACAATATTATAGATCCTCTATGTAGACTGAACTGTACACTCAAGGCGATGTCAGGTATCAATGCTTATATCTTGATGACAAATATGGTATTATACATCTTCTATGTAGAGAAACATTTAGCCATGATTGTTGCCAGATCAACATTAAAGTTTATGTTTATTTCTAGGTTCATGATATGGGGTCCAACATTAGTTTTGGTATATTAGAGGAAAGCATATGTATGTTTCTATTTTCTACTAAGAAATATTTATAGCTCCTTTGTTGATCTACTTATTTCCAGTTCCTTTATTTTGCCAATCTATTTATTTCTAGTTCCTTTACCCATCTACGGACTTGCAGTGGAGTCGAGACTCAAGAATTGTTAGGGTACCAGCTGAAGTTGCCTAATGTTTTCTTACGAGTTGTAGCATTATCAAAATATATAGCACTGCTCCTGCCTGAATCATTTCAAAAAAAAAAAAAAAACACCTAGCTAAGCATCATGACCATCAGAATAGCAGAGTAAGCTCTTTTATGTGCTTAGCACAGCTCCTGCCTGAATCATTTCAAAAAAAAAAAAAAAAAAAAAAAAAAAAAAAGCTAAGCATCATCACCATTAGAATAGCAGATTAAGCTCTTTTATGTGCTTACAATGAATTAGCAGAACTATTTTTTCCTCAAAACATATATTTTGTCTTTATGGCGATGTTAAATGAAAGCTTCAGATAAGTTATTCTTTTGTAGTATCTACCAGCAATGATCCCTTTCTTTTTTCCCCTATTAATCCTTTTAGGCTGCTGATGCAATGGCTGCTAAAGCAAAACTTCGACTCCATGAACAAAAATCTGTTGAGTCTGATCCAGATTTTGCAAACCAGAGATGTGCTCAGCTAGAAGTAAACAACAAGCTCTTTCTGTAAACAAAGCAGAAGGGGAACAAAACTGAAGAAGATGATGACTTGGTAATCTTTTTTCTGATCAAACTTCTTTGTTATCATGTTTAATGTCTTTTCTGGTCAAACTGCTAAATGAATATTACTACATCTAAATCTTGAAATTAGATAAACTGACTTGCATAAGGGTTGAATTTTCAGTACTCTGTTTTTTTAAAAAAAAAATTGAGCATACATAAATTTAGATTCATATGAAACTATATTATATGGGGGTGTGAAGTTTGAGTCCAGTATCTCGTTTCATATTAGCTATAAACTATGCCAGCTTGTTCTTAACATCTAAAGAGTATCACTGCATCCATTGAACTATGGTATATAGTACATGGTGTTGTTCTTGTGAACCGATAAATATAACTTATTTTCTCCATGTTATACTCTGAACAAACCATTGCTGAAATAGATTTGCATGCAACTGGAGACATTGCTGGCCTACAAATCAAGCCTGGCATAGGAGAACTCAACATATGCCTGTCAAAACCGCTTCCTACATGAGACAGTAGATCATCAATTCGCCACCTTGGATGATGTCTTATTGGATGATGAGGGCACAGATGTTGGAATATGATCCAAATCCTAACGTGAATATTGCGGGGACGCCTGGAGGGCCCGAGCCCGTGGTTCGGATTATGTGCTTAGCAGATTTGTTTTCGTTGCACTTCCGTCCGTCTGTCCTATATATACATCTTGAAAGCCACAAAGAAAGAGCAGACGATTCATTGTATTCCCTATGTTTTATAAACTCTCATCATTATATAGTGAAGATTGCTGGTTGGCGCCCGTGGTTTTTTCTCGCAAGGGTTTTCCACGTAAAAATCAGTGTCTTCTATTTGATATTTATTTGCATTATTTCCTAACAAGCGAAGACATATGAACAACATCACCCTGTTCTCTTGTATGCTGAAATGTGTTGGCCGTGGTTGAAGAAAATTCAGCAGATGAACACCACCACACTGTCCCCTCCAGGCCTGAATCTCCTATGGTCAGCCTTTGCAAACAACCATCGCCCAAATCCAGCAATTTCTATAAGAGCCCTTTTACAATGGTTGGAAAGGCATCTAAATGCCTCTTAATGCCTCTTGATGCCTCCACCAACAAATTATTTTCGTTAATTAATTTTATGAAGGGTACTATGGTCTTTTAGCATATGTAATCCAACCCCACCCCGGCCCACCTCCCGGCCCGCCCAAGAGGCGGACGCAAGGCTGCTATCCCTCGCGAAGTCGCGATAGGCCTCGCGAGCCGCCGCTCCCGGTCCCCCTCCCCCATCGCGCCCCTGCTCCCTCGCCATAGCCGCCGCCGCGGCCGCCGCCGGTCCCCGTCGCGCCCCTGCTCTAGCCGCCGCCGCCGCCACCCCACAGCCCGACGCAAGGCTGCTCCTTCCTTCTCCCTCGCCAGCCGCCGCCGCCGCAGCCCTCGCACGCCGTCGCACCGGCGTCCTTCCCTCTCTCTCGCTCACTGCGGCAGCCGCCCTTCCCCTTCTCCTTCCCCTCCTCCCCGGAAGCACCGTGTGACGCGAGCTGCGCCGCGCCCGCGCGCCGTGTTTCTCCCTGCCGACGGAATCTAGCTCCAGCACCGGATTCAACCACCGTCCGCTGTCCCGCGGCCGGCCACGTTGCCGGGATCACGCAAGAGCTGACCCAAATCTGAAGTACGTGGTACTCCTACATGTTCGTTCTGAAATACTTTTTTTTTTTGTGAATCTCTAATGACGATGTGAGGTAGTGTTCATTCTAGAACTCCGTTGGCAATAAGCTGGTGTGGCTTCTGAACATGAAACACCACGACGCCTAGGATGTAGTATTCAGGCCTGCGGCATCAATCAAATGTCGGTGCTAAGCACTCTTCGACCATGTCCAGTAGGTTTGGGTTTTCCAATGCAGCCGCAACACGTTCTTTGTCGTTCAGTTGCTTATTCACTGCAACAAAGAAATAACTTATATGGTGAGATATTCATCCAAGCGATTGATGTGGTAACTATTGCAGAAGCTGTAGAACACATACCAGCAGCTTCAGTTGCGTGTGATCCAGGGGCAACCCTTATGTCCACCTATAACAGTTAAGATTCAGATGGTTGTCTAAATTTTCCCACGAGAGAAGAATCGTAGAGAGAGAAAGAGCGCGCACACAAAAAACAGGAACAATTTCCCTAACATGTTTTAAAGAAAGATAAAAAGACTTCCAGATCTTTCTTATTAGATTGCATTTCCACCCGTAAAATCAATTTTTTCCTTATGAAATGTATAGCATATACCACCAATTTCCTAACCATTTCAGTGACCAAGTTTTATGTGCAAATAAGGTATAATCATGTTATAATTCAATTTGAAAGACAGACATTTCAGGCCCATGTACCACCTCTGAAAAATAATTAGCAACAAAACTATCCCTTATGATATCCCTTATGACAGCAGTATGCTGACATAAATGCCATGCGTATCACAGATTTTTAGAACTGACTAAGCTCCACTTGATGGTAACATATCAAACCCTGATTGCTGTAGCAAAATAATATTGATAGTGTAAATTGTAAGTTGTAACACAAGTACTTTGTCTCAAGTTCTACAATTACTAGATTGAATCTGTCAGTTTTTGTGCTTGCTGAAATTTTAGTTTGTTCTGAAAATTACTGTAGCAGCAATGGTTGAACAACCTTAGTATATTCGTGACAAAAGCAACCATCATTTCTTATGCACTTCTATACCTAGGAGTTTGATTTTTTGTTGTTGCTCATTCTGCTTGCAGTTTTTTCCTTTTTGTTAACAGTTGATTGTGTCTGAATATTTAATCCTGACATGATTCTTGTTAAAAAAAATCCTGACATGATGTGTGGAATAATTAATAAGCTTGGTTGGAAAGCTGATGTGATCAACCGAAAGGAAGTGGGCAGCTTTGTACTCTAGGATGTCATCTTGTTTCTTTGATGCAGCCTATGTAACTGTACTTTAATATAGTACCTATTTCTGGAATTAGGAGTTGCATGTTGGGATCACTACATGTTGTATTTCCTCTGTACATCATAACCTTATAACTTGCTCATCCATTTGTGCAGGAGGAAATGTCGTGTCTTGAGTACAATGAAATTGTAAGGAAGACATTTCGTAGCGAGCAAGAAGGAACGCTGTTCTACAACAGATACGCTAGGGGAAAGGATTTAGTGTGAGGAAAAGCTATTGTGAGTGGAACAATGGCAAAATCGAGAGGATCCTTCGGAGGTTAGTTTGCAGGGTTTGTGAAGGTTTCCGCGAAGAGAAGGAGCTGATGAGGGAGGATAAGCAGCGGAAGCCGCGGAACATTACTCGTGTTGGCTGTCATGCTAGAATGGTGATTGCACTGGACCGGAACACACTATTGTGGCATGTGAAGGAATTCATCTATGAGCACAACCATCCGATGGTGGATCAAGATCTTGCTTGTTTTCTGCGTTCACATAGAGGAATCAGCGATGAGCAGAAAGCTGAAATTGTGGCGATGCATTGCCGGGATCCGCAAACACCGATAATGGATGTTATGGAAGTGCAACGGTGGGTATGACAAGGTTGGATTTACAAGGAGGGACTTGTATAATTTCTACCATCTCAATAAGGTGAAGTCACTTGCTGCTGGTGATGCTCAAACAGTCCTCGGTTACTGAGGAGAAAGATTTAGGGATCCCGATTTCTTCTTCGACTACAAGACTGATGAGAAAGGGCACCTCACGGGGCTGCTGTGGTGTGATTGTCAATGTCGGCTTGATTATGCAGCATTTGGTGATGTCATCATCTTTGACGGCACGTACAAAACGAACCGGTACAACCTGCCACTTGTTCCAATTGTTGGGGTGAATCAGCATGGTAGCACAGTTCTTTTTGCATGTGGGGTTATTGCAAAGGAGACAATTGAGTCATATGTGTGGGTTCTTAGGTCATTCTCTAATGCCATGAGTCAGAAGCATCCTGTTTCTGTGATCACAGATGGCGACCTTGCTATGCAGAGAGCAATAGGGCCGGTGTGGCCATTTGCATCGCACGAGGCTATGTATATGGCATATTGAGCGGAACATTGTGCGCAATGTTGGAGATGATGATGTAAAGGATGAGTTTAGGAAGTTCCTTTATGATTGCTGCTCCATAGAAGATATTGAGTTGAAATGGTTGGAATTCTTGGTTAGGCATAAGGTAAAAAAGGGAGTCATGGCTATATCAGATGTATGAGAGGAGGGAAAAATGGTGTGCTGCATATCATGTTGGTAAGTGCTATTTAGGATTGAGGAGCAACCAGCGGAGTGAGAGCCTACACTCTAGGCTTCAGGTAAATCTAGATCGCAAAATGACACTGATTGAGCTGGTAAAGCACTTTGACCACTGCCTATCGCGGCTTCACGGTAATGAAGGTTTCCTGGACTATGTAGCAAAACATTCTTCTCCATGCTTACAACTAGATGCTTCTATTATTGAGATAGCGGCTGCGACATCGTTCACACCAAGTGTTTTTGCCACAGTGCAGTATAGCATAAGAGCTGCGAAGAAGTGTTTTGCGAGAGACATTCAAGATGGCTATGATGTGATTATGTATACTGTTTGCAGAGAGGATAAAGGAGAAAGAGAGTACCATGTGGAATGTGAGGTATGTGTTGATGAAGGCATTGTGAAGGGAATTTCATGTTCCTGTCTTAGGTTATAGTCCGTTGGAACCCCATGCTCACACATCTTCTTTGTATTGGGCGATCTCAAAGTAAGCGAGCTTCCGGACTGCTGTGTTTTGAAAAGGTGGACAAAGGGGGCCAAGAGTGCATTTCCTCCGGTAAGGAAGAGCACCATGTATGACTATACCGATAGTCTGAGAGGTACATTGAGCTATGCAATATCGGTAAAACAACATCATTTGTAGCGTGTCATTCGGATGAAACATATGAGCGGCTTAAACACTTGTTGTATGAGGAAGTGCTATGATCCTTCCAAATGAAGAAGAGCAAGAGGACGGAGAAAATTGGTATGATCCGGTGTTGCCGCAAGCCCTGGATGATGATGATTCTGTAGACACCAGAAATGTCTTGGATCCCATCCATGTTCCCCGAGAGGGGCCCCGAAGAAAAAGTTCAAGCCAATTTCAGATAAAAATAGATCTATTGTGAGATGTACTACGTAAGGGTGAGGGTCACAATCGGCGAACATGCTCCATGAGAAAAGAGGTAGTTAAGAGTAATGTTCATCAAAGCTAAAAACTTCCTGTTTCTGAAATATGTCTAGTTATGGCTAATGTAACTCTTCATTTGTAGGAAACAAAGCTCCCTGAAGATGTGCTGGATATATGAATTGCCAAGGTCCCGCTTGCTGTTGCATAATAGGTATGCTGGTGTGTAAACTCATTTAAACTGATGCTTGGGTTGTCAACTATTTCAATATCTAACAAGCATATAGATTGTATTAAACTAATGGATTATGCCTTATGAGTAGTACCGGTAATTATCTCTTGTTTATTTTATTGTGATTGACAACATTTCTATGTCCATCAGGCCGTGCTATATGTTTTTTGTTTTTTTTTTAACTTCCACCATGCTTCATTCTTAACTGGCAATATGTGCAGTTCTGGCTCTGGGAGCTATATAGGTTACAGATGTTCCCTAGTTTGTCAGCATGTCACGGTACTCATTGTCTTGCACCAAATACTCATTTTGTAGTAGTAGAATACAAGCATCAACTCTTGTTCTCACAGTAGTACTTTGAATAAATGAGAACTTTTTTTTCTTGCGTGGCTTTGTGTAATTCTTGATTTTGTTTGGCAAACACAGATGAATGCTGTTGCAGCCCCGTGCTTACAGGACGAGCCACACAGCCGGCCTAGCGTGAGCAATGTCGTCAGCGCTCTGAGCCCGTTACTGAACATCGAAGAGAATAAGTAACCACCGCTGCATTTATGAAGCACCTGGAATGTGATTTTATTGCTAGTTAAGGTCACACGATTAGGGGTTTCGTGCAGGTATTGGTGTGGAACAGAAAGTTGTCATTATTGCATTCCCCTTGGCTTGGAACTTTGCTTTGTTTTACTTTTTCTATACATAAGATTTAGACTTATTTACAATGGATCTTCCTGATCTGATGTATCTTCTTTGGTCAGTTTTGAAACATGCCATGCTACCTGTGTAGCTTACATCTTTACTTTGTTGTGAATGATCGACAAATAGCACACCAATCCTGTAAAAATGGACAGGAAACGTTGCTGGGCTGTGTAGTAAGTATCAATGAAAATGGGCGGCCATCCGATCGCGGGCCGGTGATCTTAGCACAAGGCCCAAAACGCGTACAGTATGCAAAAACTGAATTGGGTCGGCCCACCGCGAGGGCGTGGCGTGGCCTAAACAAACAAGTGAACCTGGGGATCAGCCGTCCGTGTGAATGTTTTTGTACCACCTCGCTCGTACAGGTAGATATTGCGCAGCATAAAATAGTGGACGGAATCTTATTTACTAAACTCTCAGTCAAACCTATCACCTAGGCGGTTTGTGGCACAAAGCTTTTTGCAGAAAAAATATTATTTTTGCCGTTTTAGTTCTAGGCCATCGCCAAGCGGCCTGGGGATGCCGTCGACGCCACAGCGGCGGACATGCCAAGGCCAGGTGATCGAGAGACCGCTGTGGCACGCTCTTCATGACACAGCAGATGCATACAAATTCTTCCCACGAAAATTATAAGTATAAAGAGACAAAGCAAAATCCACTGCAATTTAGTTTTCAAAAGGAAAAATAACAGACTCTTGGGTTTAACTTCCAACATAAACATAATTCGACTTAAAATATTCATATATGGCCAGCCACCTCCGACTATTTGACGGCACGCTTATTCATTCGCATGAGACGTATCGTCTTTTCAGTGTACTCGTTTAAAAAGATTAAACTTGGACATGCCACACCACCCTGCTACTGCATCTTCCCACATGTTGAGTTCTTGGATAAGCTGGCATAGGGACTCCATTCACCTCAGAATGTTCATGATAACCTTGAAGAAGTTGCAATGTATTAGTCAAATATGGACAAAACAATGAAAATTTAACAGTTTAGTCTTTAATGTGGCACCTCTCCTCCATCTAGTCCTTGTTTATTAAATTGTGCTGTTCTCAGGATTGCATTGCCTTCATCCCATCGTGCCATCAGCACTGGAGGGGGTCTAGGAATGACGTGTTCCCAGTACCAAAACTGTAGCAAAACAAACATTTGGGCAATGTTATCAGAGCAATTAACACATAAATGTCTTTTTTTTTTTCCAGGTGGTATAGTATGACTTACTTGAAGCAAAGCTAAATTGCCCTGAAGATAAGGTAGGTCGAACTTTATATAATTTTTGATGCAGCCCAGCAAGTTGGTCAATGTGAATTGACCCCAATTAAACTTAGGAATGTCAATCACATCTGCTACAACAGCTAAATATTTGGAGTCAACAAACTCCCTTGTTGTAGGTGCTAGGATGACACCAATGGCATACAAGACAAAATGTCTAATGAAGTCCTCATCAGGAACAGAGGACGTAGTGATCATATGCTCTAGGTCAGTTAGCATAATTTTATTCTCACTCGCATAAACAGTGACCAAGTTACGGTTCATGGCTGCCTGTATATGTAAATTCACATCGAACCCATCTATTGGGAGGCCCATTATCTGCTGTACTTCCTGTAGAGTGATAGGAACATCCTTACCACCAATATGGAATGCTTGTGTCTTGATGTTGAAACGTTCGGCAAGGCAAACTAGCATTACTTTTCGAATACCCACATCCTTCATGTCTAGAAGCCCTCCAAGTCCAGTAGATTTTATAGCATCCCTGTGATCCTGTGATACCTTTCTAACAGTGTTCACAAATCTAGTTGGTGAGCACATCAGCCGACCTGCACAAATAAACTAGATGTATTTGGAAAAGTCCTGTAACAAAATAAAAGAAAATGCACAAAGAAATTTGGTTTGGCGCACAAAGAGATTTGATTTGGTTTGGTTTGGAGGGACGGGGAGGGCGGTAGGGATGCAAGCAGACGCAGGCTAATCTGCAAGCCTGCGAGGTCCGCCTGCAAAAACATGCATGGTTACCAGGTTCCTGCGGTTCTCGTCCCCCATGGTCGTGTAGCAGGCTAATCCATATCGCTGCAGCCAGATGCGACGAGGACCCGATGTCGTCGTCGCTTCCATCGTGGCCCTGACTCGTCGCCGTCTTTCTGATCCCTCACGAACACCGCCGCGTCACCGGCTCTCTTTCTCCCTCTCGCTCCGTGCGCGTCAGTCAGTGTCAGTTGGACGACCGGCACCGCACTGCTGCCTCTGCTCTGCCTGGTCGGAGGAGGGACCGACGAGTCGAGAGAGACAAGACAGGTCGGTGTCCGCGGGCGTGCACGGACGATCGATCGAGGACCATGTGCGTCGCTTCGGCATGGCAACGGCGACCGGGGTGCACGCCGGGTGCGCGCCGCGCCGTTCCAGGCACCCGGCACCAAGTAGCGAAAAAGGATCGTCACGGCGATCGGTCACGACTCACGACAGTGTCCACGGAAGTCCTGGTACGGCACGCAGCCTGGGAGCCGGACGTGCTCTGGCAGGTCGCGGAACTCGCAGGCGGTGGCCTTGTCGAGCAGCGGGGTGTAGATGATTGCGTGCATCGCGGTCAGGTTCGTCGTGCAGAACATGTAGCCCGGGATGCCGAGCAGCGAGCGGAGGAGGTCGCGGAAGTGCGGCAGCGCGCGCTCGATGACGGTCAGGAGGCGGGTTTCGATGCGCGCGGCGGCGGAGCGGCGGCGGCGGAAAACATCTGCACGAAGAATGAACCCTAACGAGAGACAATGAACGTAAATTAAATTTAAAATTATTCAGCTTATTTTAATAAAGAAAGATACTAGTCAAACATCAAAATTACAATTATAAAAGTACTTTTGTACCCTTGGTTAAAAAAATAAACTACAAAAAAGCCATTGTGACTATTTTATTGGAGTCCTAATTTTCCCCCAAATCTGAGGCATCAGCGACGCTCACGACTAATACATGCCCACAAATCATAGACACACCAAATGCCTCTTGATGCCTAGGCATTGATGCCTCACGACTTATGGGCCCACAAATCATAGACACACCAAATGCCTCTTGATGCCTCTCCAACCATTGTAAATTTACTCTTTCTATAATGCCTCAAAGTCATATGCATCAGCATCCGACTTAGCTTCATGCGTGTGACTTTGTCATCTACAATGGGTTGTCAGCAAGCATATTTCAAAGAACCTTCTAAAGAGGTGTATGTTGTTTGCTTGGTAAACTAAGTCCACACACCTTACCTGTCATAGGTCATAAAAGAGGTCATTGTTGAGCTGATCAGGAATTGGAGTCGTGTGATAAGCTTAATTGACAGCCTATTTGTGGCAATCTTCACAAATCAACAAGGTAATCACTAATCTAGTTGGAAATACAGAAGCCTCCTCTCTCTTCTCTTGGCTATGGGCCTCTAATAATCTTGGCAAGCACAAGTTCTTTTTCTGGGACCTTTTTTTTTGACTGCCTCTTACTGGGTACAGCTGTAGTATCTGTTCAGCGTACACACACTCACACACTCACACCTCGCGCACACCACACACACCACTATGCACGCCTACAGACCTACAACTACACATAGAAGATATCGCGTCCTTCTAGAGATCGACAGAACCGCTCAGAGCTTCGTAGACGACGGGCACGTTGTACTGACCATTGTGGCAACACACGAAGGAGGCAACATGATTTTATTTGGGGAACACTGTTCTCGGTGGGAAATCGTGGATCAAATCCACGATCGGTGGCTCCACCACCCGGAGACTTCACCGTCCGAGCAAGCGCTCGTTCCTCTTTTTCTGGGACCTGATCATGGACAGGTTGAACACAAGAAATCTATTGCGAAGGAGAAATATGAGGCTGGATGATTACATCTACGTCCTATGTAACAGTGGCTCTGAAGAAACTTGCTTCCATGTATTCTTTGAATGTTCTTTCAGTCAAAATTGTTGGCTCACTATACCTACTGTCTGGAATCTGAATCTCCCACCGTTGGACATGATCATTGAAGCCAAAGCCAACTTTGGGGATGTCAATGCCCAGGCTGACATCAATGTTTGGAAAAAGCATTTCAAAGAGGAGCTCGGCCAAGTTTGTACTAAAGCCAAGCCAAGTAGAAGGACTTCCCTTAGTTTTTGGAGAGGTAACTTCAATTCATAAGACTGCTCTATTTTGTCTTTGGGCTTAAAGCGTTGTAACTTTTTTTTGTACATATCATTCTTTCATTTAATGAAAATAAAAAAAATAGGTAGGGGCTCCCCTGCTGAGCTGTTCAAAAAAGGTAATCACTAATCACCACGGCTACATTATATTTGCAACATATTGTAGCTTAAGGCATGATTACCATTGAGTGAAACGAAAGAAAATGCCGTATTAAACCATGTGAATTCTTTTCAGTGAACTGCATCTGCATGCTGCATGAGATCAAGTAAGCGACCGATTGGCCATGCCCATGCTCCACCTGCCATTCAGTTCGTTGTTGATAGGAATTAATCACCAACCATGTTGCCATACTCCAATCCATCCATGATAGGCAAATGAAGATCCAAGACTAGACAAAATATACAAATAGTTACACAAGCAAAAACTTTTGGATCTTGTTGTTTCGTGCCTCCCATTTCCAGTCCAGAATTAGTATAACAATTTTTCACTGAAAGCAGTGGCTGCAGCTAGCTTCCACTCCACCCAACAAGTACCTGCCTGCACGTCGATGATCTGCTCACTTGAGAATCTCCTCTGCATTTTCAGAGTCTCTGCTTCATCGTTTTCAGATGAATCTCTACCTCATTTCACTGCACATACTTCCCAGCTGATTTGTTGTAACATACTTGGGTTCCAGTATCATTGTAATTCTTAGCTCATAAGAGAAGATCCTGATCTGCACAGCCATGCTCCTAGTCCACCTTGGCCAGGAAGGCAAATAAAATATACAGGCCATCACAGCATCCAATGGGATGCCAGTTCCCACACATATTGATTTTCCAGGCAATAGTGCCTCTATCAAACCTTTCGAATCATAAACTTTATTCAGAACACATGGCATACATTTAGCCGTGTCAGGTGAAATTAGTCTTGCTCAGTGGTGCTAAATAAAACTAACGCATAAAACTCATCGTGGATCTCCTCCACGTGTCACGGCAGGCTACAGGTTCGCCCACCACGAGGAGTACTTCGCCTTCCTCCGCAACGAACCTCACGCCGGCCGTCTACAACAGAGACGAAAAAAATTCAAGAAAAGAGCCGAGGAACACACGGTCGGACTTGTCAAGGACAACAAGCGCCCCGAATATTATGCTCGATCAACGACGACCAACCCAGTCGACATGCCGGGCTGGCCAATGGTCACGGTGCCGGCGGCAAGTACGACATCATCAACTGGTCCGGCGGCATGCATCACGCGTGCCCTGATAAGGCCAACGGCTTCTGCTACCTACGTGAACGACATCGTGGTCGCCGTACGTCCACGCGGTTGTTCCTGGACCGGCCGGTTCATCCGCGTTCTCTGTACGCGGACATCGACGCGCACCACGGCGAGCGTCGTCGAGCACGCCTTCCTGAAGGAGAGTGCGGTCCTGGGCCTCTCCGCGCGCAGCCACGCCAAGTGCGTCCGCCTCCTGCGTCCTCCGTCTCCTCTCTATTCGATTCTCATGGTTGAGACTAGGACCACTTCAGTTTTTTTAGTTGGAAAAAAAAAAGAGTTTAAGTTATAGCCAAACAGTAGGATCGATTCACATATAGATATAGGCAAATCAGAGGGGGTGAATGACTACGGAAGCTAAATGAGATTTTTTTTTCATTAACAAAAATCACCCAAAATTAACTCAACACATTCTCTTAGTCACAAGACAGCATATTGATAGGTTAGTAGAAACACCGAGGATCCAAAACTATTGTCCCGATTTATCTGAACGAAATGGGTAAAGTAGTTGAGCTAAAAAAAATAAGAGACGCGTCGAACGGTTCTCGAGATTAATTAATATAATAAGATATATTAAAAACCTAATATTTCTATCTCACATCAGGACGAAAACTAAATTTCTAGATTTTCACGATTTAAAAATAGGTTCATTGTTCATGCAGATAAAAAATAACAAGCTTCAGTCCTATAGCTACAGGCGCATTCAAGATAACGAGCAACCCAGAGCAATAAGCAATTATCAAGCACAGAAAGGCTGCTATTACTTGCATCAGTTGAAGACCAATATGATTTTATCGACACATAAGATTTCATATACCTTAATCTTCGTTGAGAAAACTGGATATTTGGGACTCCAAATAAATGTTGCGCTTCTCAATTTTGCCATTCGTAAAGTCGACTAAGCCATGTGCCAAACAAAAGCAAAAGGAAAGAAAGAAAGCAACGGACTTCCTTTTCAAAGGCAAAGATGCTCCTCTTCTCTCTTTTTGCTCACTAATCATGCTGCACCATGCTTTCTCTTTCTTAATTACTATAATCATGCATACGCCATCCATCAGGTGACTTTTATATTCTCTAAGAGCATCTCCAAGAACCTTTGTAAAATTTACTATCTAAACTATCATTTAGAGAGTCATTCTGAGTAAATTTTGTTTTGTATATCTTTATACTCTCCAACAGCTTTTCTGTATCTTGTACATAGTCCAGAGAGCCATCCTCGCTCTCCATCTTCTAGCGAGAAATCCAGAATAAAAGATATCTATTTTTGAATATCTAATTGAAGAAGCTGTTGAAGGGTGTTTCTTCACCAAAATCTCTATTCTTATAAATTAAGAAAAATATAAAGAGTCTATTGGAGATGCTCTAAATCACCCATATATAGCACATGTATTATGCATGTGTATGCATTTCTCATTTGCTCACAAGGACCAAATCAGCTTTTCCTTTTTATTTGCCACGCACATGCACCTGCACAAAAGGGAAACAAAGCAGCAGATGATGCCTCTTCTTTGTTTCCATCACACCGGCACTGCACACTACCAGAAACCGGCTCGTTGCCGAGTGCCAGGTGGTTTGCCAAGTGTTTTTTTGACACTCGGCAAATAAGCTCTTTGCTGAGTGCCAAAAAAAAAAAAAACTCAGCAAAAAAAAAAAAAAAACACTAGGCAAAAAAGCTCTTTGTGAAATGCCAAAAAAGAAACAATCAGCAAAGAGTTTCAAAGCACATTTTGAAGCAATAAATTAATTTAAATGAAAAAGTTTTCTACTACAAAGTTGTATAACTTCTTAAGATCTACAAATTTTATTTTGGTCATTTGTTCATTCGGCAAAATGATAGTAACGTTGTTTACAAAATATACATCTCTCATAAGTTTCATGAAACTATAAGAGAGATATATAAGATTTGTGAACAATTTTCGGATGAATAGATGACTAAACAACCAAAATAAACTTTGTAGATCTAGAGAAGTTATAGAATTTTGTATTTAAAAACAGTGGCAGAGGCAGCAATATGGCGAGGTCAGGCGTCCGCCATACCTAAAATGTGTACAGAACACTAGTATATATGTGTATATATACGTATACATGAAACATACATGCAGTCCGCTGCATGGCTATTGGCTGATACACGGATGGGCTAGTATGGTAGCATCTCATGGGCCTAAATCAAGGTCCACGACTCCACGGAAGGAAGCTAGCCAGTACTCGTCTTCCTATCTTTCTGGCTAATCGGCTGCTCCATAGCTTTCAGCCGCCGCGTTCGACGCCTGATGCGACGATTTCTATTTTCTAAAACCAAAACCTATCAGCTACCACACATCCAAAAAGGACGATTTCTATTTTCTAAAACCAAAACCTATCAGCTACCGCACATCCAAAAACGGCGATCGACCATCCCTGACAACGGCGAACTGCTGCCGGCTACGACTACGAGTCTGACATCTGAAGGAATCGATATCAAAATGGCACCACCAAAGATGATCAGATACATAATGAAAAGTATTCTATAATTTAGATTGTGATTAGATTATCTTTTCATACCAATGCTTTACTTTTGGATTTCTCTTATATTTGCTTATCACATAGTAATATACATTTTTTATAAAATCAACCAGGGGTATACATATATAGATAATGTTCAAGTGTGTACATGTTCGACCTCTGTAACCCCGCCACACCTAGAAAAAATTCTTGCCTCCACCACTGGTTAGAAACTTTTTCATTTGAGTTCATCCCGTCATGCTACGTTTGAATTTTAAAAATTTAAAATTCAAATTTTTCAAATGACCTTGATGGAAAACAACCAAAATAAAAATTATAGATCTCGAAAAGTTATAAAACTATGTAGTTGACAACTTTTTAATTTGAAATCATCTTGTCATGCAAAACTATGTTTTAATTTTTTGGGGTTTTTTCGGTTTTTTATTTTGCCTTTTTTTTTTTTTGCCGAGTGTCTTTTCAGCATTCGACAAAGGCTTTTTCGAGTGCCCGACAAAAAGCACTCGGCAAAGAGCTCTTTGCCGTCAAAATCTTTGGCGAGTGCTCTTTGCCGAGTGTGGCACTCGGCAAAGCCTTTGCCAATGGGGCTTTGACGAGTACCAGAGGCCCTCGGCAAAGTAGCCGAATCTGGTAGTGACAGCTATGGGCCATGATCACAGCACTTCATGGGAGTGGCTCAAAAGTCACAGAGCCATGCGAATAGCCTTGTGGTCTAATGGTAGGACTGTCCAGTGGGGCAATCACTACTGGAAACCAGCAATTTGCCGTGTGTTTTTACACACGGCAAAACCCGTTATACACACGGCAAATGATTTGCCGTGTGTGGCACACGGCAAATGGTACACGGTAAATGTTTTCACGGCGAATGGGTATTTGCCGTGTGCCTTTTCTCGGGCACACGGTAAATCATTTGCCGTGTGTCTTGAGACACTCGGCACAAAAAAGTAGCCGTTACGGTGCCGACCCAGTTGACGGCAGATTTGCCGTGTGCCGGGGTACACGGCAAATATCGGGCACACGGCAAATCGTTTTGTTTTTAAAAAACAGAAATATTATTTGCCGTGTGTTACGTGAGACAGGCACGGCAAATTGTGGACACACGGCAAATCTACCAAATTTAAAAAAAAAGAAAAATGATTTGCCGTGTGTTACATGAGGCCGGCACACGGCAAATATTTTAAAAAAAAAACAGTGCTTTTGCTTTTTCCAATTATATATATATATATATATATATATATATATATATATATATATATATATATATATATATATATATATATATATATATATATATATATATATATATATATATATATATATATTGACCATCAACAACATCAATTATATATCACAAGCCAATCATTTAATCACAATATAGCACAACCACACACATAATTCATAAGTTCATCACATGTCCATACAAAAGTTCTCACATGTCCATACAAAAGTCCTCACATGTCCATACTAGTTCATCACGAGTTCAACATGACAAGTCCATAACTACCGTGGGGCTGGTGACCGGATATCCGGAAATCCGGACTCGGTGAAGGATTGACCGACCGTGGTGAAGGAATGACTCGATCTGAGGCGACGCATTGACGGGATAGTTCGAACCCGCCGACGGAGGCTGCACAAAGGAGAAGAGATGGCGTTGTAAGAATTTAGATGTTGCATATAGTAATCTAGGAATACAAAGAAATTTGATTCAATTAAAATTTCGGCAGCACCTCCCCCTGCACCGGAGGTTTCAACCCGCAAGAAACAACGGCACGAAGGCCGACATTCACAACGGCACGAAGGCCAACAATATCAACGGACGAAGGCCAACAATCTAAACGGCACGAAGGCCGGCATTCACAATAACACGAAGGAAACTTCATACTCACAGAGTGTAGTGAAGAACCGGAGCCGGACTTGACAAACATGCACCGGTACACCCCGTGTTTGCCCAATGTTTTGCACCACCTTCACCAACTCCGAGATCTCGCTTCCCCGGGCCTCTAAGATCGACCTCACGGGCCTCCAAAGATCTCATTCTCGGGCATGTACCTTCGGGTGAGGTGCTCACTTGTCTTTTTTGTTTCTTCGAGCTCGGCCTGCAATATTTCACTCCAATGCTTCGAATGGAAACTGATCCAATAGTGGAAAGAGTGGGAACAGAAATTACCTCGAGTTGCGTGACCCGAGTCGGTCGCTGGCGTATGGGCTGGCTTCTGCTCGTGCTCTGTGACCGAACAGAGGAA
The DNA here is from genome assembly GCA_018135685.1 of Themeda triandra. Taxonomy (NCBI): domain Eukaryota; kingdom Viridiplantae; phylum Streptophyta; class Magnoliopsida; order Poales; family Poaceae; genus Themeda; species Themeda triandra. Next base: position 63,460 of record JAENPR010001849.1, on the reverse strand, counting down.
AGAGTGGGAACAGAGGTCGAGTCGACGGCGGAGTCTGCAATGCACAACCGACCGTGCTTCCTGCCTTGTCCTTGCCTCACGAGGACCTCCGTGTCCGAGGGCCGGGTGCGCACATCGTAAGTTGGCCCATGCACCTCTGTACCGCCACCATGTAGTCTCGATTTTAGTTTGCACGCTCCGGTCGAGTACGCCTCGGGCGGTGCATCGGGTTGAAGGAGACTTCGACGACGCCTTGCCCCGCTTGGACATAGCCCATGCCGCTAGATCCGATATCCGCTGCCCGGGTTTTTGCCTCCCGCAAGGAAGACGTCAAGATAATTAGAATAGGAAAATGAGGCAGATCTGATCTTATGAATAGAAAAATGAAAACACATACAAGTGCTCTTTTGAATGCAGGGAGGGTGCGACTGCCTTGATGATGAGTTGCACCGGTCCTCATGTTCCTGTTCTCCCGTTGAGTTTTCTTCGTTTCTTTATGAGTTGGGTCTAGCCACTTGTCCACGATCTTCGCAAAGCAATCTTCATACTTGTCTACACCACCATGGAGGCACCTGCATGTCATCGGGCATTTAACATATAAGAAAACCAAATTGAACCAATATAATCTCAAAATGAATTAATTTGATTTGTCTACCCGAAGGTACTTGCTCCTTGGTCAGCGTCACTTGTCTTGCCCTTTCCTTGTTGATCCTTTCCTTCTTTATCCGCGTAGTAATCTATGTGGCACTGTATTTGGGCCTCATGGAAAGAGCCTTGGACAAATATTTTACACTTCTCATCGAACACAAGATCTGCCTTGTTCTCTTCACCCTCCTCAGGCCTAAAAAACGTGGACAATCCGAAACAGATACGGTCGAAGATATGCAAAGACCTACATACCTCCATCCGTATCTTTTTCGGACGGGAGACGCCTAACTGGGTTACGTGCAGGCTATGACAAAGATACGCAAAGAGAGGTTATCCATACCTAGGGTCGCCTAGGTGCTCCGATTCACCTCAACAAGGCCGGCTCTGCAAAAGAAGAAACATATCACTATAAGATGAAAAATTTGCGTAGAACCTCCCCGTACGGGAAGATTTCCAAAACCTCGCAAAGAAATGGCACGAAGGCCGACAATCACACATCCAAGTAGAAAGGCCCTCTTATCCACATCCGGTGCGAAGGCCCTCATACGACACAAAGGCCCGACATGTCCACAACGTCACGAAGGCCTACAACGAAAGTTATACCTTGGCTTGCGGTGGAGTCGGGCGTCACGGTGCAGCGGTCCGCCGAGGTCGAGTGGCGTCGGAGTTCTCCTCTCCTCCTCTTCCCTTCTTCCCTTTCTCCTCCTCTCCTTCTTCCCCTTCTCTCCTTTTCCTCTTCTTCTACTTCTCTGCCCCTCCTTTTTAGTGCCAATCAACAGCAATTAACTGCAATTCCAGTAAAAAAATGAAGCTACAAGTGTACTGGTACAAGTGCACAATGTCGACTACACTAAAGTCTCAAGCTATCACAAATTCTACAAACTTATTTGGTACAGCAGCATGGTTTCACGGGTTTCACCTTCTCTTTGCCCCATCTTCACGGCGTCGAACATGGCCTTCTCGCATCTCCACCTCCTACTCCGTCTTCACTTCTCGGCGGCGGGCGAGGACGAGGAGGGCCACGCAATGGGCGAGCAGCTTGCAGCGAAGCGAGCGACGGGGGCGTGCGCGGGCGAGCGGCGGGCGCGGCACTTGGTGGTGGTTGAGCGGCGGCGGCGCGGCGGCCGGGAGGGCGGCCGAGCTGGGCGAGCGGCGGGCGGAGCGGCGTGGCCCCTCCCCGGGCGAGCGGGGCCGAGCTCGACGCGCACGCCCTGGGCGGGCGGCGAGCGGATCGAGCGGCGGCGGCGCTGGCGAGCTGGGCGAGCGGCGGGCGGCCTACGCGGCGCGGCGCGGCGGCGGGCGGCGGCCTACGCGGCGGGGCTGGGCGAGCGGATCGGGCGGAGCGGCGGCGAGCGGATCGGCGGCCTAGGCGAGGAGCGGAGCGGCGATGCGAGCGGGCGGGTGACGGCGCGGAGTGAAGCGGCTGGCGGGCGCCTGGGGTCGGGTAGGGTTTCTAGTTAGATGGGCCGGATGGGCCATTTTTTTTCTTTTAGTATTTACCGTGTGCCACATAAACACGGCACACGGCAAACTACGGCACACGGTAAATTTTTTTAAATACTTTTATTTTTGTTACCATTTTTTTTTTGAACTCTTAATAAATCATTCTAAATTACATATCCAAATTTTAGCAAATTTTGAGTTTTTTTGCTATATTTACTTCATTAATATAGTTTACTTGAATTTTTTCACATAATTCAAATATGAACTACGAGTGCATGAAACAATAGAATTGAGTGATTCAAAAAATGATATTCTTGTTGTTTAGGGTATCTTGACGCCGTATCTACGAACCGCCACGGATTTTGGAGCATCTTTGTTCACGGTACATGACGAGTGAACTCGGGGAAAAGTGTATTTAAATTATATAAAATCCAAACAAAGTCGAAAAACACGAAACTTGTCGGGGGTCATTTGATTACATGTGGAGGCTGTGATAAAAAACTTTCAATGTTTCGAGCAAGTAGTGACGTCGGATATCTAAAACCAAGACATCCCAAGATGTCATCACATGCGATCACATACTCGATGTCTAGGTTTTAGGTATCCGACATCACTACTTGCTCCAAACATTGAAAGTTTTTTATCACACCCTCTACACGTGATGACATGACACCCGACAAGTTTCGTGTTTTTCGAGTTCGTTTGGATTTTATATAATTTAAATACAATTTCTCCCGAGGTGACTCGTCATGTACCGTGAACAAAGATGCTCTAAAGTCAAGTGGGAGTTTTTAGATACAGTGTCAAGATACCCTAAACAACAAGAATATCATTTTTTCAATCACCGAATTCTATTATTTCATGCACCGTAGTTCAAATTTAGATTATGCAAAAAAATCAAGTAAACAGAATTAATGAAGTAAATATAACAAAAAAAGTCAAAATTTGCCAAAATTTGGATATATAGTGTATAATGATTTGTTAAGCTTACAAAAAAAAAATGGGAACAAAAAACAAAAAAAAAGAAAAATATTTGCCGTGTGTCAGTCAGCACACACGGCAAATTGTGTATTTGCCGTGTGTGGTAGTTTAGTGGCACACGGCAAATGCTGGTAAAAAAAATTACAAATTATTTGCCGTGTGCCAAAATTTGCCGTGTGGCCGGCACACGGCAACATTTAACGGTGTGAGACGCTATCACGGCTCGGCTAATTTGCCGTGTGTCGATTTGCCGTGTACCCGGCACACGGCAAATAGAGTATTTGCCGTGTGGATGTATTTGCCGTGTGCCTGGCACACGGTAAATGCTTCATTTACCGAGAGTTACTATTTGCCGTGTGTGGCACACGGCAAATTGGGGTTTACCGTGTGCCCGACTTTTGGTACACGGCAAATAATTTTACACACGGCAAATATGCGATTTCCAGTAGTGAATACCCACCAAGGTTCAAATCTTGATGCTCGCACATTTTTCTGGGATTTTCCTAGGATTTACCAGCGCTATGCATTAAGTGGTAGGCAACGTCCCCGTCGACAGCGAGGCGCCTGTGATGACTTCGTGAACTTCAATATCTGCCGGTTCAGTCCTTTAGACGTGCTCATAGGGGTGGGGTTTGTGTATGTGTATTCATAGGGTGAGTGTGCTTGCATATTGTAGGCGTCTACGTTATACTGTCTAATCTTGAAAAAAAAGTCACATAGCCATGCATGTACACCAGCACTCATGCGCTAGCTTTTTTTTTTTTTTTTTTTTGACAACACATGCGCTAACTAATCAAAGCTGCAGCAGGAACTTAAATCAGCATGCAAGCTGCTGAATAGTACCCTGTTGATTGCTTTGTTAGAGCAGGAGACCAGCACCCTTGGTGCGTCTATGCTATTCCACATGAGCTGAGAGCAGCTTGTCCACCTTGACGCACGTATCGGGGGTCAGGCCATCACAGCTAATTGACTCATTGTACCCTTCTCGGTCCGTCTACTGGCAGTTGTAGCCACACGAGTAATATTCACTGTTACCAAGTCACAAATAAACACGCGAATCCGCGAGTCCTCATGTTCAGTGTTCTCTAGCCTAAACATCTCGCATAACATCCTTGACCAATAATAGGACCACTTAATTCTTAAACCTCGGCTCCACCCGAACTTAGTTCCAGTACGTCAATCACCGACCATGTTCCGTTTTCAAACAACCCCTGCACATGAATATCAAATCAAGTACGAGCACATGTCACATGAGTGTGTTACATAGAACTCAAAACAATATAATCTTAATACTTGTGTGTCACACGCCCAACAACGGCCGCTCCTTCCGTCGAAGAATTTGGACCAACATGGGGCCCAATAAGGGGCGCCGCTGCCCTCGCCGCGCCGCACGGGCCTAGGGAGGCGCCCTAGGCCGCGCGCACACGGAGGGAGGAGGGGCCACGCGCCCACCTCTGCCTCGCCGCCGGTCCCACGTCGTCAAGTCGTTAGTTTCCTTATTGAATCTTGTTAGGATTTGGTAAGTTGAGTTAAGATAGGAAAGAGTTTGTTAAAGGAGAATCCAATCTTATAAGAATCTCCTAGTTTGCTTAGGAGTCCGGTACGGACTATAAATACTAGGGAGGTGTAATTGGATCAATCAAGTAAGAAAAGGGAGAAAGCTCCTTATTCTCCGCTCTCTCTCTACACGCTCGCGCCCCCGCCCCTGCCCTGCGCGCGCCGCCGCCCCGCGCTGATCCGCCGCCACCGCGCCTCCCCACCGCCGCGCGCACGGCTGTCCTAGGGCAGCACGCCATCCCGGCCGCCGCCTCCCACGCTGCCGTCCTCCACCTCTCCCCGCCTACGTCATCGCCACATCAGGGCCCACCTCCAAAACCCTGACAACTAGTATCCAGCTTCCCAGACGATCCCCACGCCGCTGCAATGGATGCCGCCGAGATGCAGAAGCTGTTCACTGAGTTCGCCGGCTCTGTCCTGGCAAAGATCGATGAGATGACTGCAAAGATGGGCAACGTTCACTGTCGTCTCTCTGTCATCGAGATGAATGATGCCGAAAAGACGAAGGAGAAGGAAGCACTGGCTAGCAACATGGAGGCCGCAGTCCAGCTCGACATGGAAAAGGCAGGTCATGACTACCTTCAACAACAAACGCGCTCCTCCAACACCTCGTTCATCCCTGAGATCGCCACCGAGCTTGAAACCAAGCTCTTCTCCAAAGATTAGCCAAAGGAGCTCAGCGCGATCCTAGGGACACTTTGTCTGTCCTAGAAATCAATCAGCAGGTCAACATCTACACTGCGGAGCAAGGAAAGTCGGGCACAACACCACAGCGATTCGAGAATCGCCTCCTCACTCCATATGCCGACTAGGTCCTGGCCTTGGATCCAGGGCACCCAGCGCTCTCGCCGGTCACACCATCGACACTGACCGGGGTGACATCATCAACATCACCACCACAACCTAGCAAGGATGAACTCACACACGAGATGACGGCGTGTTGGCGCGCCGGCCTCTGCCTCTACTGCGACGAACCGTTTGGCCATGCTGCACAGTGCCAACGGCTCATCAGCAACGACGAGGAGCGGCCTCAAGATGATCATCAGCAGATCACACTCTAGAGTGCAGCACGCGTACCACCTATACCTGGAAAGCGTCATGATCGCGACACAAGTCAACATCCTCGTTGACTCGGGAGCCACTCACAACCTCATCGACATCAACACCGCCCGCGCCATCCGCCTCATGGAGCAATGCATCGATGACACCACCGCTCTGTTGGATAATTAGGCAATTTCCAGATTAATTTCTAGATTAAAACCAGAATATAGATCATGACAAGGTGATCAACTAGATTGAGCATGGCACGATTACTAGCATGGCAGATCAGTATATCACATATACTAGCAGGACAAATCATGATATCGCATAGCATGAACATGATAACTAGCGTAAACCCAACTCGTACACTAGTTAGATTTATACCGCCGATTGTAGAAGTACTTGGTGGTGAAGATGCATACGATGATTGCAACGTGAGCTTGTCGGGCGAGCGTCTCCCGTAGACGATCCCACAAGCCTGACGACGACGAGACGACGTGCTGCCGACGACGATGAGATGACGTGCTGCCGACGACGATGGCACGAGCTTGTAGCTAGGCGTCTCCCATAGACGATCCAGCAAGCTTGATGACGACGATGGCACGAGCTTGTAGCTAGGCGTCTCCCGTAGACGATCTAGCAAGCTTGATGACGACGAGACGACGATGTGCCGACGTAGAAGATTTGGGAGCAGTCGCGCTAAGAGCGCTTCCCAAAAACCTTATTCGCCTTCTCCCGTGCGGGATCGCAAAGACGAGGGTTCCGGAGACTGCTCTCCCGGTCCGCGGTACGCCGACGATCGGGATGGAGAGACTACGACGGCAACGCAAAGTGAGAAGAGGAAAACACTATTTTACTACGTTAGGATTTTCTAATTGAAACTCCCAATTGTAGTCTTTGTTGTTGTGTCTATTCCCAAAGCATCGGCGTATATATGTGGAGGAAGACCCCCTACATCTACATCAACTAGCAATATGGTACTAATTGATATTGTACCTCCCACCTTTACTCATGGGCTTTAATCATTAAAGCCCATTAGGGAACACATGTATTGGGCCTTTGAGATTTATTAGAATTTCTACATATGGATTTTAGGGGAATATCCATATAAATTCTAACAATCCCCCACCAGATCTCAAATTCCCAATATAGACATTTTCCTTCTCTCTCACTACTGTTTATATACTAGTATTTCAGCAGAGACTGTTAAGTTGAACATCTGCCTAGAGCTTTAAGTTAGACCAATTCACAACTTGAACAATGGACTACGCCTTGAATTGCAAGTTTTGTGCGAATGAGTTTTACTCAAAGTCAAACTAGTACCTGGCTGCCAGTAGCCTTCCCCGTGGGTGGAGCATATACGTCATACTCCTTGGTCTCTTCATGAGCTTACTAGAGACCACCCAAGTCTCATAGATCAAGTAATGCGACGTTTAACGATCAAAACTCATATAGGTATGTTCAATCAAGAATGCTCAGGATAGCATCTTCGCTTGTTAAAGCCAATAGAACATATTAAGGCATTAGCCAACCCGCCATACAAAGTGCCTCATTGCATTGAGAGTATTGCATCTTCACTTAGAGAGGGTTATTATTATACTCTCCTCGCTTTACCAATAGCTTGTTCTTCCCAGATCCTTAGTCACGGGATCTCCGATCAAAAAGGTTGGGTTACTACTACCGTAAACTCACATGGGTCTCATACCCATCTCCTTGATGCGATTTCTATCACATTCCGTGATAGCCCTTTTGTAAAGGGATCTGCCAGGTTTTTTGTTTGTTTGGACATAAGCCACACTTATTACTCCGGAGTTTCTCAGCTTCCTGACAGTTTTCAAACGTCTTTTAACGTGTCTTGTTGACTTCGCATTATCCTTAGCACTATTCACTTTAGTGATCACTTTGTTTGATTATCACAAAGTTCATAAGGATAGCCGGTATTGGTTTTTCAACCACCTAAGGCAAGTCGCACAAGAGCTCACGCAGCCACTCTCCTCTGCATCTTTGTATCCAAAGCGTAAGTTCTGCTTCCATGGTTGATTTAGTCAATATAGTCTGTTTACAAGACCTCCATGACACTTTGCACCACCTCCAAGAGTAAATACATACCCACTAGTGGCGTAGATTTGATCAATATCGAAATCTAGTTCGCATCACTATATCCCTCTAGCACAATGGGTGCCCAGAATAGTGAATCCCAAAACTCATTGTACCCTTAAGATAATGCAAGACCCTTTCAAGTGCATGCCAATGATCATCACCCGGGTTGGACATGCACCTACTCAACTTGCTCACAAAGAAAAGAGATGTCTGTCCGTTGCGCTAGCTAGATACATGAGTGAACCAATTATCTCGAGAGTATCTCAATTGATCTCTAGTAATTCTCTTGTTCTTTCTCAATGTCACACTAGGATCATAAGGTGTTGGAGAAGGCTTGCTATCCATAAAGCCAAAACGGCTTAAGAGCTTCTCAACATAGTGAGATTGCAACAAAGTAATCCCACTCTCTTCCTTAATCAGTTTGATGTTTAGAATTACATCAGCTTCTCCTAGATCTTTCATGTCAAAACTCTTAGACAAGAAGGACTTGACTTCATTGATCACATCAATGTTTGTTCCGAAAATCAGAATATCATCAACATATAAGCACAAAATAACAGATTGGCCCCCACCATGTCGATAATACACACACCTATCAGCCTCATTAACAAAAAAGCCCGCACTAGTTAAAGTGGTGTCGAACTTCTCATGCCATTGTTTGGGTGCTTGTTTCAAGCCATACAAAGATTCAATAATTTACACACCTTCTGCTCTTCACCTTTTACTACAAATCCATCAGGCTGATCCATGTAAATCTCCTCATCCAACTCTCCATTAAGGAAAGCTGTCTTCACATCCATTTGATGAATGATAAGACCATATGAGGCAGCCAAGGAAAGTAGTACTCGAATAGTGGTCATTCTAGCAACAAAAGTGAATAAGTGTCAAAGAAATCTTCACCTTTCTTTTGTGTATAACCCTTAGCCACAAGCCGAGCCTTGTACTTATCAATAGTACCATCAGCCTAAGCTTCTTCTTGAACACCCATTTGCAACCAATAGGCTTACACCCAAATGGTAAATCGATAACTCCTATGTTCCATTAGAAAGAATCGAGTCGATCTCACTTCAATGCTTCTTTCCAATCATCTCGATCGGAGATGCATATGCCTCTTTAATAGAGGTGGGAGTATCGTCCACAAGGTACACAATGAAATCATCACCAAAAGATTTTGCAATCCTTCGTCTCTTGTTCCTCTCAGGAACTTCATTGTCATCCTCCTCAAGGACTTCTTCAAGTGGTTGTTCAAATGGCTCAACCGGATGCTCGATAGGTGTAGTAAAATCGGAGCTAACTCGCAGAAAATTTAGCATTGCTACACATATCTTTCATAGGAAATATATTCTCAAAAATGTAGCATCACGAGATTCAAAGATTGTATCAATATACATATCGAAACTTCAGATTTTACTACTAAAAATCTATATGCAATGCTCCGATGAGCATATCCTAGAAAGACACAATCCACGCTCTTTGGTCCAAGCTTACGCTTCTTAGAAATTGGAACATTGACTTTCGCCAAACATCCCCACGTGCGCAAGTATGAGAGTGATGGTTTCCTTCCAACCCATTGCTCATATGGAGTTGTCTCTTTATTTCGTTTGGAATTCTATTCGACATGACTCGCAAATCAATAAAGCTTCCCCCACCATGCCTTAGATAAACCAGTGTCTAACATGGCATTCACCAAGTCGGTCAAAGTGCGATTTTTCCTCTCGGCAACCCCGTTTGATTCGGGCGAATAGGGAGGTGTCCTCTCATGAATAATACCATGTTCCGCACAAAAATCATCAAAAAATGTAGAAAAATATTCACCACCACGATCCGACCTTAGACGTTTAATTTTTCTCTCTAGTTGATTCTCAATTTCAGCCTTATAGATTTTAAAGTAGTCAAACGCTTCATCTTTAGTTTTCAACAAGTAAACATAGCAAAATCTAGTTGCATCATCAATCAAAGTCATGAAATATCTCTTTCCACCTTTTGTCAACACACCATTCATCTCACAAAGATCGAATGTATGAGTTCTAGAGGTGCCAAGTGTCTCTCCTCTCGCGCCTTGTGAGGCTTTCGAGGTTGCTTAGATTGCACACAATTATGGCACTTAGAACCTTTGACAATAGTGAAATCTGAATTAAGTTCAAGCTAGACAATCGTGACATCAAATCAAAGTTCACATGACATAAACGAGGATGCCAAACACTAGAACTATCATTAATTGTGCCACAAATGTGATTCACTGACTTGTTACAAAAATCTGCTAAAGATAAACGAAACAAACCTCCACAATCATAGCCTTTACCAATAAATTGTCCATGCTTAGATATTACAACTTTATTGGATTCTAGTACCACCTTAAACCCATCTCTCAAAAGAAGGGAGGCACTAACAAGGTTCTTACGAATAGTAGGAACATGCTGCACGTTCTTTAGTTGCACAATTTTTCCCGAAGTAAACTTCGCATCTACCGTGCCAGACCATGAACAAAGCATGTGACCCATTCCCCATCAAAACAGAGGAACCTTGAAGCCCATGATAAGAAGAAAACAAAGATATGTCAAGACACATGTGAATATTAGCACCGTATCAACCCACCAACTTGGGGACCGAAACACCGAAAGTACGGTATGAACATTACCACACTCCTCATCAAGTCCGCTAATAGTCACGAGGTTGGCATTCTTCTTTTTCCCATCGGAAAAGTGACCAAGCTCTCCACAAGTGAAGCAAGGCAACTCTACTTTAGTTTGCTTCTTCTCAAAGGTAGTTACTATCTTGGCATTGGAAGGTTTATTATTCGATTGTTCTTCCTCTAAGAACAAGTGTGGTCTTCCTGGAATCTTCTCGATTTTCTCTAGAGATATTTCCCTCACATGAGCCAACACTAATCCGAACACTTTAGCCTTTAGCCGAGCATGGCCTTAACTCGCCACCTCTTTAAATGTGCACTAGAATACTTTTCTAGTCTCAAGACGTCAAAAAACAGCCATACTTAAATCAGGAAAAAGCCTATAATAAGTTTTTTGGATTGTTGGATAATTAGGCAATTTCTAGATTAATTTCTAGATTAAAACCAGAATATAGATCATGACAAGGTGATCAACTAGATTGAGCATGGCACGATTACTAGCATGGCAGATCAAGATATCACATATACTAGCGGGACAAATCATGATATCGCATAGCATGAACATGATAACTAGCGTAAACCCAACTCATACACTAGTTAGATTTATACCGCCGATTGTAGAAGTACTTGGTGGTGAAGATGCATACGATGATTGCAACGTGAGCTTGTCGCCGGCGTCTCCCGTAGACGATCCCACAAGCCTGGGACGACGACGAGACGTCGTGCCGCCGACGACGATGAGATGACGGGCTGCCGACGACGATGGCACGAGCTTGTAGCTAGGCGTCTCCCGTAGACGATCCAGCAAGCTTGATGACGACGATGGCACGAGCTTGTAGCTAGGTGTCTCCCGTAGACGATCTAGCAAGCTTGATGACGACGAGACGATGATGTGCCGACGTAGAAGATTTGGGAGCAGTCGCGCTAAGAGCGCTTTCCAAAAACCTTATTCGCCTTCTCCCGGTGCAGGATCGCAAAGACGAGGGTTCCGGAGACCTGCGCTCTCCCGGTCCGCGGTGCACGCGACGATCGGGATGGAGAGACTACGACGGCAACGCAAAGAGTGAGAAGAGGAAAACACTATTTTACTACGTTAGGATTTTCTAATTGAAACTCCCAATTGTAGTCTTTGTTGTTGTGCCTATTCCCAGAAGCATCGGTACGTATATATGTGGAGGAAGACCCCCTACATCTACATCAACTAGCAATATGGTACTAATTGATATTGTACCTCCCACCTTTACTCATGGGCTTTAATCATTAAAGCCCATTAGGGAACACATGTATTGGGCCTTTGAGATTTATTAGAATTTCTACATATGGATTTTAGGGGAATATCCATATAAATTCTAACACGCTCTCGTCGCAACAGGAGAGGAGGTACCTTTTCATGCTGCTTCCTTTGAGGTTCCCCTACACATCGCCTCCAACGTCTTCGACTTCGACGCCTACCTCCTCAACATCGGCAACGACGTCGATGTGGTGCTTGGCACACCCTGGCTGGAGAGCCTGGGGCGTGTCACCTGGGACTTCACCAATGGAGAGCTGCAATATGAGCGCGAGGGGCAGTTCCATACCCTCAGCGCCCCCTACACCGACCGGCGCCTCGCGCCTCCTCGGCGCCTCTACCACCACCGGCGCGCTAGGCTTCCCCGACACCTCTGCCACTGACGGCACTTCGCCCTTCTCCGACACCACCACAACGGAGGCATCCACTCCCTACTCCACCGACCATTCGCAACTCGATGAACAGGTCACACAGGGCACGGCTGCCCAACGCCCTCGACTACCTCACCAATACTGACCTTGCCATCTTCGACAACATACTTCGAGCTGTTCGCGAGGAGCAGGAGCTTCGCACGATCGTCCTCAACATCATGAACAACCAAGCAGCCAAAGCTTGGATGATGGATTGTGGCCTCATCTTCTTCGACGGCCGTCTTTACCTCCCGATGTCTTCACCACTGTTACCGGATCTCCTTCATACTATGGGAGGCGGCGATTCAGTTAAAATGGAGCACCTAGCTCTGGGCTTCCACTCCCCTCCAGCGCCAGGGCAGCGTGACGCAACGCTCACACACATCATCGTAGGACGACCATGGATACGACACCGACGTGTACCACAGGCTACGGCCATCTTCATCAACAATTTCGGCCACCTGCTTGTCCATATGGGCAACGTCGACATCGACCTCCTCCCCAACTCCAACATACATCACCTTCTACTGGGATCCTTTGATGTGGGATCCTTTGTCTTCGGTGATATGTTGGACCTGACGACACCAAATGCGGCTCGCACCATGACGACGATATGGAGGCGCCTACCCGTCTACCTCAACGCCGACATCAGTAACCATATCCGTGTTTCTGCAGCTCTGCCACGTACCATGGCTCGCTTCGAGGCCCCAGAATCAATACCTCGTCAGCTCTTGGATCGAGCAAGAGGAAGCGCCAATTTGAGGTACAACAGAGGTGCCTTCCTCAACCACTTCTATGGCTACATTGGCAACCTCAATACTACTTTGACTTTCAACCATTCCAAACATGCTACAACATCATCCTCAACAACCCCCTAGACGGCTACCTAGATTGCTTGCTGGAAGCTATACCACAGGGATCACCTCCGCCTACGTTGGGAGTCGACACTTGGGTGATAAGTCGACGCGAGGACGCGTCGAGTGGAGAAGGGGGAGTACTGTCGCACGCCCAACAAGGGCCAGACCTTCCGCCGAAGAATTTGGGCCAACATGAGGCCCGATGAGAGGCGCCGCACGGGCCTAGGGAGGCACCCTAGGCCTCGTGCATGGAGGAAGGAGGGGCCGCGCGCCCACCTCCGCCTCGCCGCCGGTCCCACGTCGTCAAGTCGTTAGTTTCCTTATCGAGTCTTGTTAGAATTTGGAAAGTTGAGCTAAGATAGGAAAGAGTTTGCTAAAGGAGAATCCAATCTTATAAGGATCTACTAGTTTGCTTAGGAGTCAAGTCCGGTACGGACTATAAATACCAGGGAGGTGTAATTGGATCAATCAAGTAAGAAAAGGGCGAAAGCTCCTTATTCTCCCCTCTCTCTCTCTCTCTCTCTCTCTCTCTCTCTCTCTCTCTCTCTCCACGCTCGCGCCCCCGCCCCTGCCCTGCGCTGCTCCACCGCCGCCGAGCCTCCACCACTGCCATGCGCGCTGCCGCCATAGGGCAGTGCGCCATCCCAGCTGCCGCCTCCCACACCGCCGTCCTCCGCCTCTCCCCGCCTACGTCATTGTCACGTTAGGGCCCCCCGACCAAAACCCTGACATTGCGCATAAACAAATATTGTAGCACCGAACACGTTGCAACAATAATAATTACTTTATAATGCCGATACCATTGCGAACTATTTTTTTCTTTAGAAATGATTATTTCACACACAGACTGAGTAATATTGTGAGAACAATGAAACTACAATTGGTTGTATTTTACGAAAATGGGCATAGGACTCTAGCTTAATTGGTTAGAGCTTTCCGGCAGCACCTCTCAGGTCCCGAGTTCGTATCCCCGTCGGAGCGAATTTCAAGTTCGGGGGGTTTTCCGTGAATCGGAAAGAATCGCTTTCTTCCTAATGAAATACGGTTGGGGACATCTCCCCCTCCGATCGCATTTTTTTTATTTTACGAAAATGTCAGTTTAGAATGGAAGGAATATGTCTTTTATAATTTTAGTCCATGTGAAAGCACAGGTTGGAGAACTTTCCATGTCTAATAGGAAGCTGCCTATTAGTGCGGTGCTGCTTAGTCATCTATATAAGCACGCATCGCATCCGGACTCTCGACAACTTGCTGTGGGAAATAAAGGTATCAACTTTGAAATAGAGCTGTCTAACTTTAGCATCCGCCGGATTCTCAACAACTTGCTTAAAGGACCAAGCGAACAAATGCGAATGCATTTCTTTTTGATATATACTAGTGTGATTAGTATCTGATACGCGAAAGCGACCAATCAATTACCTGACCCGCAATAATATAATCAACCGCTGGGGCTGCACATCCATATATGCTAGCCTTTCCAGCACACACTATTCTTTGCTCACCCACTCAGGTTCACCAAACAAAAAATTCACCTGCGGCGATGGTTTGAGTTGATCTGGTTAGAGCAGGGGCTCGTCGACGAGGGGCGCACGATCAATTACCTTAGCGGCTATAAAAGGAATCGCATCATCAACCTTTCGTTTCCACGCACACTGTTCTTCGCCTACTGAACAGAGACACTATAGTCACCACTGTTCCCCTGCCGCCGCTCTTCCCTACGCAAACGCCTGGGGGCTGGAAGAGCAGCGGCTCGTCGACGAGGGGAGCACGAGGACCACCTTGACTCAGCGGCTGGAGGGAGGGAAGATCGCCTGGAGGACGTGCGCGCCGTCGAGCAGGAGTGAGAAGAAGCGGTACCAAACGTGTTTCACTCGCACCTTCTTTTCCTTTTTTTTTTTCTTACAAAAGCATGTATCCTTTCAAGCACTCTGTTCTTACTGATGCTCGCTACTCAAACCAATGACCCTGCAGCCGGAGGAGAAGATGGAGGTGGCTCTCGGAGCGGCGAATTGGCTCCTCGGCCAAGTCCTCAACAAGCTGTCCGATGACTTGGTGAAAGCGTACGTGTCCAGCACCGAGCTCGGCCTCAACCTTGTGAACATCAGAAAGGAGATGCTGTACACCAAAGGGCTGCTGGAGGCGGCCCAGGGGAGGGACTTCTCTGAAAACTCTGGCCTGAAGGGTCTGCTCGAGGACCTGAGCAAGAAGGCTGACGAGGCTGAGGACGCTCTGGACGAGCTCCACTACTTCGTCATCCAGGACAAGCTCGATGGGACTGGGAAGGCGACTCAGGAGTTGGGCGATGGCCTCAGCGCCAAAGCTGAGCATGCTTGCCATGCCGCTCGCCATACTTCTGGTAACTGGCTCTCATGCTTCTCTTGTTGCCGTTCACAAGGTGATGCTGCTGCTGCCGACGATGTCCATAGCTCCCATAACACAAGCAATGCCATTGCTATGTCTGTTGACCACAGTGGCCATGATGGAAAGTTGCCATTTGACAGGGTGTCCATGTCCAATAAAATTAAACAGCTCATGGAGGAACTGCATTCTATCTGTACTCCTGTCTCTGACTTGCTCAAGATAGTGTCAGGCAGTAACCCTCAGCCACACATGCCTGCCTTCACCAAAAGGCCCGATACAAGCTCTGAAATCACAGAGGAGAAGTTGTTTGGCAGGGATGCCATCTTTGAGAAAACTATAAATGAGATTATCAGTGTGACACAGAGTGGTCAAACCTTGTCTGTTCTTCCTATAGTTGGCCCAGGGGGCATTGGAAAGACCACCTTCACCCAGCACTTAGTCAATGACACAAGGATTAAACAATGTTTTCCTGATATTAATGTCTGGATATGTGTATCAACTAATTTTGACATTCTTAATCTCACCAAAGAAATCTTGAGCTGCTTACCTGCAACTGAAAATGAAGGAAATAAAAGAGCAAATGAAACTACTACCAACTTAGACCAGCTTCAAAAATCAATTGCACAGAGGCTGAAATCCAAAAGGTTTTTAATTGTCTTTGATGACATATGGGAATGCAGTAGTAATGATGAGTGGGAAAAACTATTAGCTCCACTCAAAAAGCACGAGACCAGTGGCAGCGTCATTCTTGTCACAACTCGGTTCCCAAAAATTGTAGAAATAGTGAA
Source organism: Themeda triandra (assembly GCA_018135685.1). Lineage (NCBI taxonomy): Eukaryota > Viridiplantae > Streptophyta > Magnoliopsida > Poales > Poaceae > Themeda > Themeda triandra. The sequence continues at coordinate 47,378 of JAENPR010001849.1, read as the reverse complement.
AAGAGAAACTAATCCAATTGACCTACGTGGTTTGGATCCTGATGAGTTTTGGAAATTCTTCCAGATATGTGCATTTGGTAGAATTCAAGATGAGCATGGTGATGAAGAGTTGATTGGCATTGCAAGGCAAATAGCAGATAAGTTGAAATGTTCTCCACTTGCCGCCAAAACTGTTGGTCGGTTATTGTTTAAGAAACCATTTCAGGAGCATTGGATGAAAATTCTGGACAACAAAGAGTGGCTAGAAGAAAATCATGGCAATGATATTATCCCTGCCTTGAAAATTAGCTATGACTTCCTACCTTTCCATCTAAAAAAATGCTTTTCATTTTTTTTCTCTTTTCCCTGACGATTATAAATTTGAGAAACTTGAGATTATTTGTTTCTGGGATTCAATAGGCATCATAGATTATACTAGAAAGAATAAAAAAACTGAGGACATAGGATCAGATTATTTGGATGAACTAATAGATAATGGTTTTCTTATGAAAGTAGATGCTAATTATTATGTAATGCATGATTTACTCCTTGATCTTTCACGGATTGTTTCATTAGAAGAATGTGCATATATTAGCTGTTCTAGTTTTGAGGCAAATAGCATCCCACAATCTATTCGTTACCTATCCATTTCCATGCATGATAATTGTTCTCAGAATTTTAAGGATGAGATGGGTAAATTGAAGGAAAGGATAGAGATTAAGAATCTGCGGAGTTTGATGGTTTTTGGAAAATACAATAGGTTACACCCAATCAATGTTTTAAAAGACACATTTAAGGAAATTAAAAGTCTCCGTGTTCTATCTATATTCATGAACTCCTATAATTCCTTGCCAAACAACTTTTCAAAGCTTGTCCACCTTCGTTACTTAAAATTTTTGATTAATTACAAAAGAGTGTGTTTGCCTAGCACAGTTTCCAGGTTTTATCATTTGAAATTTCTACATCTTAACCAATGGATTCAAGATTGTTCTCTGCCTAAAGACATTTGCCGCCTTGAAAATTTACGCCATTTGGTTGCCAAGAAAGAGTTTCATTCCAATGTTCCTGAGGTGGGAAAAATGAAGTGCTTACAGGAATTGAAAGAATTCCATGTTAAGAAAGAGAGGGTTGGATTTGAGCTCAGAGAGTTGGGGAAACTAGAAGAACTTGGAGGAGAGCTCAATATATGTGGGCTGGAAAATGTGAGAACCAGGCAAGAAGCTGAAGAAGCCAAACTGATGGCGAAGAAGAATTTAGTTGAGTTGGGATTAGTTTGGAATGAGAAGCAAGAGTCCACCGGAGATGATATTCTAGATAGCATCCAACCACACTCTAATATTAGAAGACTTCACATAGTAAATCATGGTGGCTCTGTTGGTCCTAGTTGGTTGTGCAGCAACAACATCATATACATGAAAAACTTGGAGAGCCTACACCTAGAGAGTGTTTCATGGGCCAACCTTCCACCTATTGGGCAGATGTACCACCTAAGAAAGCTGAAGCTGAAAAATATTGCTGGATTATCTCAGATTGGACCTGACTTCTTTGGTGGCACTATAGAAAAAAGTTTCACAAACTTGAAGGAAGTTGAGTTTCATGATATGGCAGAACTTGTGGAGTGGGTTGGGGGAGCAAACTGTCATATGTTCTCAAGGCTTGAAAAGATCATGTGCAGTAATTGTCCCAAGCTCACAATGTTGTTATTCTCGGACTGGCTGGTTTCTTCTGCAGAGGACAACACCATATGGTTCTCTGGTCTTTGTGAACTACACATTTATAACTGCCCGAAATTATGCCTTCCTCCCTTGCCTCACACTTCGAATGTATCCCGTATTGAGACAGAGTGCTTGTCTATATATGATCGTACTAAGTTGTACATTAAGAAGCCCTCTGAATTGGTCTTCCACAATCTTGGTGACATTGAAAGTTTGACAGCTGTGGATGCATTACTCTTGTCATTTATGGATCTCCAAAAGCTACATTGCCTAAGACATATAGAGGTCACTAGATGCGAGGAAACATTTTTGAGAGGACTGGATGATGGTGTTGTGCTCCACACAGTCCAATCTCTCAAACTTGAACAATTTCCACTTACCAAAAAGTCATTGTCAAATTTGTTCAAATGTTTCCCAGCTCTTTCTCATTTGGATGTGAGGGCATCATCAGGTGAGGATCATGAGAAAGTGGTACTGCAGTTTCCACCGTCCAGCTCACTGAGAAAGGTCGAATTCAATGACTGTAATAATCTGATCCTGCCTGTGGAGGAAGAGGAAGGAGTCGGATTCTGGGGCCTCTCATCGCTCGAGTCCGTGGCCATAATAAAGTGTGACAACCTATTCTCTCGGTGGTCCATGGGAGCAGCAGCAGCTCAGACTCAGAGCATCATCTACCCTCTCCCCCCTTGCCTCAAGGAACTCAGCCTTTTGGGTCAGCGAAGCACGCTGCCGATGGCTCTGCTCGCGAATCTCACTTCTCTTACGAGCCTAGAACTACTTAATTGCAAGGATATCACAGTGGATGGGCTGGATCCTCGCATCACATTCAACCTCGAGCATCTGCATGTGCGCAATCGGAGAGAGGGTGAGGATGAGCCCTATTCTGTAGCAGCAGATCTACTTGCAGCGGTGGCAAGGACCAAAACAATGCCCGCCGGTTCCTTCCAACTGGTGAGCCTTGATGTGGACAGCGTCTCTGCGGTGCTTGTAGCTCCCATCTGCAGCCGCCTCTTCGCTACCCTCCAGAGCTTATACTTCAATTCTGATTGGCGGGTGGAGAACTTCACGGAAGAGCAGGACGGGGCGCTTCAGCTCCTCACGTCTCTCCAATTCCTGACGTTCTCGAGCTGCAGGGCTCTGCAGTCCCTCCCCCAAGGGTTGCATCGCCTTCCTTCTCTCCAGGCATTATGTATCCGGGGTACTCAAAAAATCAGATCGCTGCCCAAGGAGGGCCTCCCCGATTCACTGCTAGTGTTATCGATAGATAATTGCGGTCCTAAGATTTATGAGGAATGCCAGAAATTAAGGGGAACAAGGCCAGATATAGATGTGCTTGCCTTCATGGCTCGTGTGGAAAGCTGAATCCCTGCTTCGGATGCCTTTCACTTCAACTCTTCGGTGTAAATTGACCTGCAGGTTAGTTCCAAATTATAAATAAAAACACCTTATGCTCCTCGATTTATGATTTATTAACTTTGCAAACTGAATTGTTTTTTGGTAGACTGAATTTACGATCTATAATTTCAGCTCCTCGCATTTCCCCAAAGCTGTCGTTCGAGGACTGCAGTGCTCTGCAGGCCCTCCCTTCTCTCCAAGAATTACATATCATCTCGATTGATGAGGAAACAATTGCCTTCAGTCCTAACGCGGGAAGCTGAATTGCATCGATTTACAGGTTTGTTCCAAATAAAAAAAACAGATTATGCTCTTGGATTTTTAGTTTCATTGACTGTGCAAACTAAACTGTTTTATTTATTGTTTGCATATAGATATGACCCCCATTGCCATATGCTTCTCTGTTACAGTAATCTCTCCTGCAATTTCAGTTCCTGGATTATATCACTTTCAAGCATTTTTAGTGAATATTGGATCATTGAACTGAATCTCATACCATGAATTTCTTTTTACAATAAATCTCATACCATGAATTGTTACTTTTAGGAAGAAAAGAGAATTGTTTAAACGAATAAAGACCATGACATTGTTCCTTAGTTCATTCTTGTTGTGGCAATGAATGGCTATGGATGCTTAGTTCCTCTTTATTTCCTAGATCATGGTGCATATGCATGTTGACGTTCTGATATGCATAATTGCCATGTCTTCAGTTACAGGACAATGTGATTATATGTTGGCTTACCTTGCAGGACTTTGCTTCATCATATGGTTACACATTGTTCAGAAAACATATATAATGAGCACCAAGCTTAGATTGTGGCAAGCGTTGGCAAAGGTCAGGTGAGACAGTCAGAAGTGAACTTCTGTGTATTCCATTCTGTTTCTCCTATTACAGCTCCTGTGACTGTGTCTGTGCTTTTTTTTTTTTTGGTGTAGATTCAGACCCTGACTTCCGTTGGTCATTTGAAAACCGCCGAAGGTAGGAGATGCTGCATCAGGTTCAGACTAGAGGTTGTTTTTGCATCGGTCAACCAGTTTAGTGGAAGAACCAAAAATGTTTTTCAAGTAATGTGTTTTACTTAACTCTGTACATCTATTTCCTCAAAAAAAAAACCTCTTTTGTTTCTTCATTTCCATAAATAGCATAATCCTCTCGATCCGTTTTGTAAATTGATGATCTGTTGCTTCCTTTATCAGGATGGGCTCACAATTGCTTCAAATTAGAGACAAACCTGCCAGTTCGTATGCCCAATTCAGCAGTACATACACCCGGCACTCCGATTCATGCGAGTGCTACACATATTTGATTTCTGTGCCGAGATTTATGAGGAATGCAAGAATTAAGTGGCACAAGGCCAGATATAAGTACAACTGCCTACATTGCACGTATGCAAAGCTGAATCTCTGCTACAGCATGCCTTTCATTCTGCTTCAGTATGCCTTTCAATCTGCAGGTTAGTTCCAAATATAAAAAACTGCTTATACGCCTCAACTCATAATTTCATTGACTATGCATACCAAATTGCATTTTTATTTTGTGCATTTAGATATGACCAGTTGTCATATGCTTTAGTGTTACAAGTGGAGTCACCATTCACAATTCTTGTCCACCCCTTCATTTCTTTAATCAACAAATTTAGTTTCTCCTATATACATGTATTTTTTTTTTTTACTTTTGGATCATATAACTTTGATACTTTCTAGCAATTTTTCTCTTCAGGTTCAGTATTGCATTATTTCAGCCTTCTTTAGTTTTATTTGAGTCTCATGCAATTGGTACTTTTTAAAAGGAAAGAAAATTGGCTCAACAAAGACCACGTATTGTAGCATATCATCAATGGCTGCTGATTGTTTGGTTTCACTTTGTTAGGTTAGATGTCCTAAATCATCACACACGTGCTCATTTGGTGATCTGATATGCGTGATCACCTTCTTTATATCACAGCACTAGTGGTTGCCCCATAGCACAATGAGATGATATGTTGGTTTTCCATTGCAGGACTCTGCTTCATCATTACATCTCGTTCAAAACCATAAATGAGACAAGCATGGTTGCCCCACTTTATTATGTTAGACAGGTAAATCTACGTTTGAGAACCGAAGGAAAGAAGAGCCAATGTAACAAGACCAGTGCATCCAGAATCTGAATATATTGACAGTCACAAATGAACCCCTTGTTATTTCAGGCCCGTAAATCTTGTTGCTCATTTGAAAACCAGGCAGGGGATGCAGCATCACGAGTCAGACCTTTGAGCATTTGAACCCACTGGCTTTTTCAGTTTCTGTACAACCAGCTTAGTGGGCGAAAGAATAAAAAATGCTTTGGAAGTATGTGTTTTTACTTAATTCTGTACACATGTTCTTGTTTTGTTATTTCTATAAATGGCATAACCCCGAGCTGTATTGTAAATTGAGGATCCGTTTGTTCCTTTGTTTATCAGGAAGGAATCACAATTATGGATAATAAGACATCCAGCACCAGATCATTGAGTTCAGGAAACAAAGAAAACTCAAAGTAGAAGGAAACCTACCAGTTCAAGTTGTCATGTACCGAATTCAGCAGTAGATAAACATAAACCCAGTGCTCCTGATCTCTCACCATTAACCTTGATCTGCAGCCAGGGTGTACGCTTCTTGCGACGTCAGGTGCCACATTCTCATATCTTGATGACAAATACAATATTATGCATCCTCTATGTAGAGAAACATTTATCCATCATTGATCAACATTGAAGTTTATGTTTTCTAGTCTTATGAAATGGGGTACAACATTAGTTCTCGGTATATTACAGGAAAGCATAATGTTTCTATTTTGTACTGAGAAATATTTGATCTACTTATTTCCAGTTACTTTATTGCCAATCTTTTATTTCTATCCTAATATTTTCGTACGACTTGTAGCATTATCAAAACACATAAGCATTGCTCATTCCTGATTCATTTTTTTAAAAAAAAAAAGCTAAGCATCGTGACCACCAGAATAGCATAGTAAGGTCTTTTCTATGCTTATAATGAATTAGCAGGACTGTTTTTTTTTCCTCAAAACGTAAACTTTTAACTTTGTTTTTTGGTGACTTTAGATGAATGCTTCAGATAAGTTAATCTTTTGTAGTATCTACGAGCAATGACCCCTTTCTCTTTTCCCCTATTAATCCTTTCAGTTTGCTAATGCATTGTTGAAACAGATTTACATGCAACTGGAGACATTGCTGGCTGATAAATCAATGTTGGCACATAACTCAACATATGCTTGTGAAACCCGCTTCCTACGTGAGTGGATTTTCATCAATTCACCACCTAGGATGATGCCATATTGGATGATGAGGGCACAGATGTTGGAATATGATCCGAATCCTTACATGGGTATTGCGTGGATGCCTGGAGGGCTATGGTTCGGGTTATGTGCTTAGTGGATTTGTTTTCGTATTGGACTGTTCATCCGTCCGTCCTCTATATATGCATCTTAAAAGGCACACAGAAAGAACAGGCGACACATTGTATTCTCGTCTTTTGTAAACTCTCATCATTATATAGTGAAGATCGCCGATTGGCGCCCGTGGTTTTTTCCCGCAAGGGTTTTCCACGTAAAAATATGTGTTCTGTTTGACATTAATTGCATCATTTGCTAACAACCGAAGACATATGAACAGCATCACCATATCCTCTTCTATTCTGAAAATGTGTTCGCCATGGTTAAAGAAAACTCAGCAGATGAACACCACCACCTGTCCCCTCCAGGCTTGAATCTCCTATGGTCAGCTTGTGTGAACAATCATCACCCTAATCCAGCAATTTGCATAATACCTCAAAGTCATATGCATCAGCATCCGACCTGTGTGACTTTGCCATCTACGATGGGTTGTCAGCAAGAATTTTTCAAAGAACCTTCTAAAGAGGTGTATCCTGTTTACATGGTATAAACTAAGTCCACACACCTTACATGTCATAGGTCATAAAAGAGGTCATTGTTGAGCTGATCAGGAATTGGAGTCGTGTGATAAGCTTAATTCACCTTCTAATTGTCGCGAACTTCACAAATAAACAAGGTAATCAGCTTGGCCACATTTTATTTTCAGCATAGTCTAGCGAAAGGTGTGTGATTACCATCATTCTGAAACAAACAGAAAATGTATGCATTACACCATGTTAATTCCTTTAAGTGGGCATCATCTGCATGCTACATGAGATCAAGCAAACGACAGATTGGCCATGCTGCACCAGTCCACCTGCCATTCAGTTTGTTGGCGAGGAGTTAATCACCAGCCATGTCTGCCGGCACAGACAAGGCCAGAGGAAGATCCATGATTGGCAAAGGAAGATCCAAGACAAGAAAAATAAACAAATAGTTACACAAGCAAAGACATTTGGATCTTGTTGTTTTGTGCCTCACATGCATTTTCCAGTCCAGAATTAGTACAACACATTTTTTCATTGAAAGTGGCTGGAACAGACCCCAGAAAAAAAAAAAAAAGACAGTTGAAGGTGGGTGTGTGTGTGTGTGTGTGTGTGTGTGTGTGTGTGTGTGTGTGTGTGTGTGTGTGTGTAGTTTAAAAGAAGGCAGCTGCATCTGCAGCTACAGCTAGCTTCCATTCCACCCAACAAGTACCTGCCTGCACGTCGATGATCTGCTCACCTGAGGATCTCCTTTGCTTCTTCAGTGTTTCTGCTTCATCTTTTTCAGATGAATCACTACCTCATTTCACTGCACATACTTCCCAGCTGATTTGTTGTAACATACTTGGGTTCTAGTATGACAGTAGTTCTTAGCTCATAAGAGAAGATCCTGAGCTGCACAGCCATGCTCCTATTCCACCTTGGCCAGGAAGACACATAACATACAGACCATCACAGCCTCTATCAAACCTGCTCAATACAAGGACCACGTGATGCATGCATCCATTAGGATTTTAAGCTCGGTGATCCTACAAAATTTCGAATCATAAACTTCATACAGAACGCATGGTAATTAAAGCCATGATGAGGGGGAATGAGCTGGGCTCGAGGAGTTGCTGGAAAAAAAAAAGTGGGCTCGAGTCAGGAAGAGCCTGGGCCAGAGGTGGTCGACGGGCCAGATGGGAAGGACGTTGGGATGGGCCGATCTGGGCTTGCATATAGGTGAGAGGAGGATTGTTTAGGCCCAAGAGAAAGAGATGAGGTCTTCTACCTGCGTGTCGTCCGACGGCCTCCACAATCCACATAGATCATTTTACGTGAAACACCTTGCTCTATGAAACATTTGTATAAAAGTCCACCCATCTCAGTTGTGCTAAATACTAACGCATAAAATTAAAAACTCATTTATACGTTCATGTGTCCATGACACTTTTTGTTATTTTCTGATCAACAAAGTGGGCAAAAATAGCAGCCGGTGTTTTCTTTCTTTCTTTTTTGCAGTGCCGTAGTGGCATGGAGGTATGACTAGCTCCTTTTATTTATTGGACTGTCACTATCACTATGATTTTTCTGTTGGTTAGGACAATAATTTGGTATTAAGTTTAAGTGGCAATAACTGAACAGGTGAACGAGCATATGAGATATTATAAGTGTCAAACTGCATTATTGGTTAGAAAGATACTCCCTCCGTATTGCAATTAGAAGTCGTTCTGGCCGTCTGCTCGATTGCGCTAAAAGAAGTCGTTCTGAGCCGCAACCGCTAAATCGGACGTCTTTGCCCTTGGCTCGTCCATCGCCGCACAAACGCAATTACTCAGCGCCTGCCTCGATTCCCATCCGCACGGCGCCCGCATGCGTCTCGATACCCAAAATAGCCGTGCCCGTTCGGCTCTCGTGCGTGGTCCACGCTCGTTCGCCGCTGCTTGGCTTGCCTCTGGCTGGCGGCTGCTCACCGGTCGCCGCGCGCCGCCAACGCCGCTCGCTGCCATCAGCACCGCTCGGCGCTCGCATCGCCCTGCTCGCCATCTCGTCACGCGCGTAGCTTCATCTCGGCTGAACCAAACTAACGAGGAGAAAATCGAGCCGCAACAGCACCATGCAGTTTCTGCGTTGGCCGCACGCAAAAACGAACGCTGGAGCACCTCGCACGCCCAGCCGCAAACGCGAAAAAAAAAAATCCGAGCCATGCATGCAGCCAAAGCGCAAAACCCACACAGCAAATAGTGCCATACAAAATCAAACCACAGCAAAAAAAAAATAAAGGCGTCCAGTGAAATCAAACCACAGCAAAAAAAAAAATAAATAAAGGCGTCCAGTGAGCTTCGAACTCGGCTCGCAAAACCCATGCTCGGACGCACAAACCATCCAGGCTGAGGAACTTTTCCCTAATAAGTGAACTCCTGGCCCTATTTAATAGTGGTAGACAAGGAAAAATACCCCCTAATTAATTACTTTCCTTGGTATCTTGAATCATAAATATGTTAAACGACTTCTATTTGCAATATGGAGGGAGTATACTGAAAAGGATTGATTATTAGAAAAAAAGTTATGTGTAGTAGTGCCCTCTACAAAATATAGCAATAATGGTGTCCATCAAGGTTTCTGTTTTGCATTGGCCATGGTTTCATTTGACCATCCTAAAAATCATCCAACTCTGAGTAATGATTCCTCGTTCATGGAAGGCTGGTACATATATATATGCTCCTTGCATTTGTTCTAGATATAGCGAGCATAGTGCTGTCTTTTTGTCCCTTGAACACTAAGAGAGTATAGTGATATAATGATATTAAAAAGGCTACGCACACGTGCAAAAGCATGGCTATGCACAAAACCATGTACTACGAAGTTTTAATCAAAGCCTATACGAAGTAATAAGTGACAACTATGTTGCGTACGTGAGTACGTCACGGCCAAAACATCATCACGTCATGATGAAAGGGATCGCGAGCGCAAGCTTTGCACAAGCTACCTTCACTAATCAAAGAACAAAACACAACCATGTTGTACTGATCTTACAACGCAGTACGATGACATTACTCATATCCATTAAAAAGATCGATATCGAAGTGTCAATGGATTAAATGTTGCAAGCAAAAAATAGTATTGTACATATGGTGGTCTAATGGCAATTAAAAAAAAGATTCCAGGTCAAAGTTCTGAACCAATGGAGCTGATGATTTTTTTTTTAAGAAAAGTTTGGCAAAACATCTTCTCTGGAATTCTAGCTGAGAGGGAGCTAGAAAAAGCTAGTACATTTAGTTTCACCAGGGTTCCTAGACATGTTTCGTAAAACAACTTCTTAAGGGAAGGCTAGCTTGGAGCATCGCCTTGCGGGTGCTGGTCTGGAGCCGTTTAGCGTATCAACCTTGGCGCACTGCAGAGGAGGTGGAGGCGAGGGCGACCTGGCGCGTTGTAGCGGAGGCGCCGACCAGGAGCCGTTGATCGACCTAGGCGCACTGCCGCTGCGGAGGAGGCGAGGCCAACCTAGGCGCGTTGCAGCCGTGGAGCCAAGGGCTAGGCGGCGAGGAGTGCAGCTACAGGAGATGCATCGCCGTCGAGGGAACTCTATTTTGTGCATAGTTCACATGGATGAGAAAAGAAAGGTAAAAAACAAATCAGTACCTTCATAAGTAGTGGCAGGTGGGTAGTTTCTTGAACTTACCATTTACACAACTAGTGAAAGTAGGGGGAGCTACTGTGAGATTTATACTAGAGCAAACGCAACTTTTGGCTCAAAACAACTTTGAATTTGCATCCCTTTGGTTGGGATTTGGATTTTTGGAGGCCAGCAGGTTGAAAAGCCCAACCACAGGGGGCTTAGAGATGATCTCTAGCTAAGGGTGGGCCCTCGAAATATTTTTATATAAAGAGTAAAGTTCATCGTCGGTACTCAGACTTGTCTCGCCATAGTCCTTAAACTCTCAAAATGCTTATTTAAACCCTGTTAATGGACGTTACTCTTAAAATATCTTTAAAATATATATAATACCTAAAACGAATATTTTGTGCTCAACTTGTCTAGGATTGGAACCCATGACATAGCCTGGCACAAACCTTCCTTATTATCCTTGTACAATGGAGCTGGCCTAACCTAAGTATTTTGGGCCAATTCTTTGATCCAACTAGTAATTAGATCTAGCTGATTCAGACGGATCCTACGTTAGCAATAGAAGTTATGGATGAAACGAACGAACTGAGAAAATCACACGAGGATCTTAGCCGTTACATAGATCGTTGTTAGTCATGTTGAGTCCAAGCACGAAATCCATACAGCGAAGTACTCATGACTGATGAGCGTCCACTGTCCGGTGGGCCACATCTGTATGGTCCCACTTGCCAGGGAAAGAGACACTCGCCTCCTTTTCGTGAGCGCCATGTGGCTTCTGAGTGACCTGTCTGTCACCTGTGACTGTGAGCTTCCCGTATCGGATGAGTATTGTACCCAACGGAAGAACGTGGCAGGCCTTCGGGAGAGCAAAGGTGTAATCGCTGCGAGGACGTTGGCATCCAGCTCTCATACCACTCGGACCCACCTACATGTTGCGTACGTCACGGCCAAAACATCATCACGCCATGATGAAAAGGTGATGCTAATTAATGGCACAAGCTACGCCTCACTCTACAGCAAAATCAGAAGAACAAAAACAACCATGTACAAAAAAACAAGGTGTGGTGCCATGCATTTGCATGCTTAAACCATATCCCATACAACTTGGGCTTGGTTGGCTGAATAATATTTTTACAGTTGGATTGGTATTGCTTCCCGCGTTTACTAACTCTGGTCGTTGTGTTCACAAATGCCCTCAAGCCTTATAATCTCGCCTGGGTCTGAGTAGTGAATTTGAGAATTGAGTGTGTATATATATATATACAACATCGGATGTGGCTCCTGACCTGTGAGCTTTGCCGCGTCGCATATACGTACCCAACAGAAGAATTGCTGCGTGGACGTAGGACGTGGCAGGCCTCAGGAGAATTGCTGCCGCAAACCGCGTTCCCAGTCAAGCCCCTGCTGGGAAGGGGGGAAAAAAAGCACGTATTTATTCCCATTAAACCCCCTCGTGGACAGCGAAATCCTCTCGAAGACCTCATGTTCTTCTTCGATCCCCAAACCTCTCGTCTTCACTCTTCTCAGTCTCCTCCGCGTCGCAATCATCCCGCAAGATTTTCTTTTCTTCTTTTGCGTCAGGGATTCCGCAATATTGAGAGCGTTCGCGCTCGCGTTCGCCGCCTCCCAATCCCCGTATCTCTCTCCAATTTTCATCTGGGTCGGGCGGCCTGATTTGTCGCCGTCGTCCTCCTCCTCGTCGCCGCCCACCACTCCCTCCACTTCTTGGAGGACTCGGTCCTGTCCTGTACTGTCTTGACCTCACTCCGCTCCACCTGTCCCCCTCCTCCTCCTCGCTTCCATCGCCATTGCCGCCCTCCTCCTCCCCCGCTCTGCTCCCTCCCTCAAAGGTCAAAGCCACCTGCTTTCTTGGACCGCACCGCGTCCCTGCCGGGGCTGGCGGCGTAAATGCCCGTCCGTGCAGAGGATCCCAGTCTCCTCCGCCCCAAATCCCGTCCTTGCTCCCATCGATTAAGAGCAGCGCAAGGTTCCTTCCTTCCCCGACGCGTGCTGTCCCCGGATGAGATGAGGAACGCGTCCTGACTCCACTTGCCTAGCCAGCTCCGGCGGCTGCTCTGCTCTGCGAGCTCCGCCACCCACTGACCCACTCACATGGGCTTCTTGATCTGCCACGCCCGCCTCTTCCTCCTCCAGCTGCTGCTGCTGCTGCTGCTGCTATTGCTCCTCCTCACCACCGCCACGCCACCAGTGGCGGCACAGCCGCCTCCGCCGCCGCAGTCGCAGTCGTCCGCCAGGGCCCTCGACGCGGCGCTGCAGGACTACGCGTTCCGTGCGTTGGCGGCGCGCCCGCGCACCGGCATTGTCTACAACGCCACGGTGCCCGCCAACCTCGCGGGCGTCGCGGCGTCGGCGCTGCGCCTGCGGAGCGGCAGCCTGCGCCGGCGCGGCTTCCCCGGCCCCGGCTACTTCCAGTTCGCCCTCCCGCCGGGCATCCTCGTGCGGCCGCGCGTGGAGCGCGTGGTGCTGGTGTACCACGACCTGGGCGGGCGGTCGGCGCACTACTACCCGCCGCCCGCCGGGTACGCGTACCTCGCGCCCGTGCTCGGGCTGCTCGCCTACGACGCGGCCAACCTGTCCGCCGCGGGGGTCCCCGAGCTCGCCGTCGAGGCCGCGGCGGGGGAGCCGATCTCCGTCGCGTTCCGCGGTGTCCGCGCGGTGCCGGCGGCGCGGTGCGTGGTGGTCGGGTTGGATGGCGCGCCGGAGTTCCGGGACCTGGAGGGAACCAATGTGTGCACGACGTATCGCCAAGGGCACGTCTCCATCGTGGCGAATTCCAGCGAGATTGCTCCATCTCCATCTCCAGCTCCAGTCCCAGCTCCGGCTCCGGGTCCAGGTCCGGTTCCAGCCGGCGTGATCCATCCGCCGATACCGACCGAGGGAGGCGGCGGCGGGAAGAAGGGGAGCGGCTCGGCCGCCGCGTGGAAGATTGCGGTCGGCGTGGTTGGCGGTGCTGCGGCGGTGGGGCTGGTGGCGGCGCTCGTGCTGTGCTTGGTGAGGTACAAGAGGGACAAGAAGCTGCAGATTATGGAGCGGAATGCGGAGGTTGGGGAGACGTTGAGGATGGCGCAGGTTGGGCGGGCGCAGGCGCCCGTGGCGTTGGGGATGAGGACGCAGCCGGTGATTGAGAATGATTATGCTGCAAAATAGTGGATTTTACGGTATGCTGGATACTTCTGCTTGCTAACAAGAAGACTTGATGGTGTTGGATAGAGATAATTTTGTTCATTGGGTGCCTGACGGATGCAAATTTTCCATAACAGGGAGGGCAATGCTAGCCACTAATTTCAGAGCCCAGGTTCTGCTCAGTGAGGATTCTTCAGCACATTCTTTCGGTGGGTTTGTTCAGAAGCTTAAGTTTTGTACTGCGACAATTGGAGCTATTGTTCATGTCCATAGTTGCCATGTTCATATGTGGGGAGTTCCTTTCATCTCCAAGCAGCATTGGAGGGGAAATGTTTGTCAATATCAGATTTGGGATCCCCTGTTAATTTTTTTCTTAGGTTGATGTATTCAAGAGGAAATGGGTTCGGTAATAAAGCTGAGGTAACATTCATTGCACATTGTGTTATGTTGTGCTGGACAAATTCATTCATCCAGTTGCAATTTCATTTCATTTCTTTTTCTTCTCCATTTGATGTTTAGATGACTGTGAAGATGATGTAGTGTTGTAAATGTTCACATGTCTGTGGTAATTAGTCTGATTGTGATCATTGATTTCATGGCCAATTGTGTTTACATCCGCTGTGTATGTTTTCAGGCAGCATTCATTTCTTTGTTATTGTTTGGGAAACAGCTTAATGTCTAATTATGTGTTTTTATGGCCTCACATTACTATCAGTTGTAGATTTTGGTTAATGCTGACTTTTATCAGGTTCCATTTTTAGCTGCTGAAAGCCTGAAATTTAGGAACGAAGGTATGGTTAATACAGGTATGACCAGTTGGCAAAATAAATAGAATTAAGCAGAGGAATTCAAGAAATGCTCTGTTAGAAACTTTCCATACTTGCTGACATTCTTTTCTGTGGTAGTCTTTTGGCTTGATCGTTAAGTTAGTTATGAATATTGTAAAGGTTCATTTAGAGCTGTTAGTGGGGACCTTGACGATTAACTTAGAAAAGATATAATGCAAGTATGGGTAGTGTACAAATAAGTGGATGGTCTAAACAGAAGGATTGAAGACTGCTCCATTTGAAAAATTCCAAAAGCTTTATCTTTTTCGCTGGTAGTATTCTGGCTTGGTCTTCAATCAACTTAGTTGGAAATGTTGTAAGTGTCAGTGAGGAGCAAGACGATCAACAAAGAAAAGTAGATGCATTTGTCTATATGTTGAGTCAGTTGGCACTTGTTACAAAATTCTCCATACTTATCACTGTTACTGATATTGTTTTGCTTTGTACACTCATGTTGTAATCTGATTATCAGAAAGTAGTCTAGATTTCAGTTGTTTCCTCAAAAAGGATTGCATAAATCATAAGGCGAGAGGGCATCAACAGTCTGTGCTAAGGATCAAATGTGTGAGCTGGCTGGCCGAAAGTTTTAGGCCGGCTCACTTTGAGAGCATGCAGTGTTCTTTTGGGTTTGCACTTTGTTGCTGCATGTTCAGTGTCATGCTGGAAATGATGAGGAGCATGTGAGAAGTGATATAAGATTTTGTACTTGGTAGTATATGAATTGAGATGTGATTGCCACTTGAAAAGTTGAAATTTGGTGCCCATGCATCATCTCTCAAAGTCCAGTCCCTTTATTTTGTGCAACATGGAATGCTGCTGAAACAAGAAGCAACCTTGAGTAGCAGGAGTAGTAGCACTTGCTGCATTCACAAGCATATACATGTATGTACTCCATTCTAGCAGTAGTAAGCTAAATTGGCTAGACGTTCAGACACACGTCAGACACACGTGAGTGACACCTTGTTGTATCCTACAAGGAGTAATAATAAGGTGAGGCCAAGGACGACAGACAGAATGGATTTGTAATGTTCCCCAGCCGGACTTGCTGGAGCTTGTAGGTGTATGTGTATGTATTTTGTTGGTGCAAGAGAGAAGAAACAGAAGCAAGGTGACACCTGAACTCTTTGGTGCTTGTGTGAAGATGGCAAAGACCAAGGTGTGTTGCTTCTTGCTTGGCTGGAGAAGAGAAGACAGAGAGCAGCTGTGGTACCTCCTCTAGCTGGGTTCATCCTGTTTGTTGTGTTGTGTTGTTCATTCACAGGATGACGGGATCCATGACGAAGGGTGAATTGTGATGAGCTGGGGAGGTTGTTTTTTGTTGCCTCAGGCTCAGGCACAGCTTTTTGGAGGGAGTTGTAAAGCTGGATGCTGGCGTGTGGCGTGGCGCATCATCAGGTTTGGCGCCGTATCGGAATCTTTGCTGTCACTATGCACACGGATTCACAGCTCATGTGCGCTGGCTGTCCTCTGCTCTCTCTCCTTTGGAATGTATGCTTGTTTTGTAACGGGAAGATGCAGTTTGAGCTGTTGCAGCTGTATAGTGTAGTACTGGAGTGTTTGATTAGCTGATTGTTGTTGGAGTACCCTATGCACTGATTAACTGCGGCTCATGTGCCGAGTCATGTGAGCTGATGACAGGTTATTGACTGGTTGTGTTGAGATTATGGCCTGGGACGAGCTAGCTGAGGTAGCTCATCTCGTCATGAAGACGTGCTGGAAGTCAATATACAACCTCGGTTCTAACGTCGTAATACAGCAGCAGTAGCAGGAGGTTCCAAAACGATGAGTATCAGACACCCAGAGGAAACAGATGAACTATGCTGTAGCTAGTTGTTTGGTTTTGGGGCCGATTTTTTTCCCCTTTTATTTATATATATGATTACCAAAACAGGAGGGTCATAGAATAATCTGGCCTGTTTTGTGACTGACATTCTGAGGAAGGGGACACGGGACACCTCCCTGTCTAAACAAAGGCTTATAATTAACACATGAACGGGTGCGAGCAGGAGTCGGCACTCGGCAGCGCACTCGGCATGTTGATGATGTTGGCACCACTAATCAATCCACTATTGCATCAATCTTTGCAGATTTTGCTTTTTGATGTGTATATATAGTACTGGTTTGACTCCAAAGTGGTTGGTTTGGATTAATTTCAAATGAGAAGAAACTTCCGAGAATAACTGTGCTGAGGTTGACAGGTCAGGATCAGGACGTGTCCTGATAGTGATAGTTGAGCTGAGCTTGAGCAGGTGGCCAGGTGCCGTGCCCAGCGGCAGCCGGCAGTGCAAATGGAGCGAGGGGGACGACGACCTGCACCTGCTCAAGTGCTGTGGTTACCGAACCAATTACAAAAGCCCTGGATTCTGGATCAAATTAATCAGTGGTAGGTAAGTAAACTACACTGTACTCATTTGACCTCATTTGGCGGCCTGCAGGAATTTTATACATAGAAGAATAGACGAGGTCGGTGGTCATCCTGCAACCAAGCAAATGCCTGCCATTGTCTACTACTAGACTACTTATTAGTAGTAAATAAAGTAGTAGTAACATCGTATTCCGCCTGTATATAGAATATAAAGATACCTAATACATGTCAGAGACCGAAACAGAAAGATAAGATACTGCACTGCAAGCACGAATCGTCCAGGTGTCGCCACTGCAGAACAAAGAGTACAAGGAAGGCAAGACGTGCAATCCATTCAGTTTCAGTCCATCGCCGTCACCTGGTGCTTCGGCTGGGGGCCGTGGCCCAGAGAAGTCTGGTATTTTCGACGATGCTACAAGCCCACGACTGTGAGGCTTCTCTGGGCCACTTTACACGACAGGCTCAACAACCATCTGCGTCCCACCATCATCGTCAGCCCACTAGCTCAGGATCGTTCAAAACAAACTGACTTACTGAGCCATCCATGTCCATCCAACTGGCACATTACCGAGTTGCAGTGCGTATGTGTTTTTTCTCGTTCCCATCTCTTCTTCATATTTTGCACTAAAAAATCTCTTCTTCATATTTTTTGCTTAATTAATCTTATCTTTTCCTGATTAATTGCACAGTTTTGTGCCTTTTTTTTTCTGTGCGGTGAATGATTCCAACACCTGCCTCATCCGCCCTGAAATGTAAACTACTAAACCATTCACAACTGATGTCACAACTTATAACATAGAATACAAAGACTTTTGAACGCTAGCTATAGCATATTACAGGTATATATGCGTCGTAGAGACTAATTTCCACTGTACAAACCGTCATAATACAAAAACTGTATAAGATGTCCCACCTCAAGAACAAATTAATTCATATATCAAAGCAATTTAACTAATGAAGAAAATATAAGCATAAAAAACATAACACGAAAAATCTGTTATCAAAAACTTAATTTAGTAGCAAGTTGTTGACACACAATGGAGCCAACTGGCCAAGCGGGTCACCATGCAAGACCCTAACTTGGTAGAGGGGGACTCCCTGCTACACGTCACCAGCCACTATGTCCGCAATAACACGAAGACTCCACGTTCATAGAAGCAAACCAGCTCTAACTTTCGTCATTCCATCCTATATTTTGTACCACGTTACGAGTTTTCTCCTTATTCAACAAACAAGTGGTGCAGCAGTGGGGGGCTTGAGCCCCTTCCTCTCCCACGCCTCACTGCTAGATTCGTCCTTGTCGACACGTGGACTTCAAACGACGGAATACACAACAACGCGGTGAAGACAGTCGCGACCTTGCTCTTCATCTACCTGATCCTACATGCTGCGGGTGACCGGCGATCGGGCTACGGACAAGCATAAGCGATTGTAGGAGCCTCCTTAGGCTCGTTGGCAAACGACGTTGATTCTTAATTATTTTATCTGGGATTTGGATTTGTAGTACCAAGCGCTAGCTATGAGAGTCAGCTTATAAGCTCTATAATGCAACCACACCTGCAAGGGATTAAGGAATAACTAATGTCAAACTGAATTCCTCCCTTGTAACTATATTCTTCCCCAACCTTAACTCCTCCAATTCTTGCTACCATGAATGAGCATATAACAACACGATACAATAAGATGTAAATCAAAAAAGGAAAAAAAATGCCTTGGTGCAAACAAATAAAGCAAACGATACGGCCCATTTAACGTGGTGGACCCTATGGTATTTTTTTCAGATTGCTGGTAATGTCGTTAAACGTAACTAGTTGGACAGCACCGCAGCACAAAAGCAAAAGGTTTCCCATGTGTCCCCGGTCTTGGATCCCGAGCTATAAAATGCCACGATGTTGGTAATCGGGAATCTTGACCGAGAACACAACGTGATGAAGAAAGGCTAAAAGCTTAAAGCAACTAAATGGAACATGCATGCAAAGACGATGATATATAGTCAGACCGAGAGATTCCCATTGGAATTGGAACAATACATGACCTTTATTTATCAGAGTGAAAAATAGTCAGACAGAGAGATTCCCATTGGAATTTGAACAATACATGACCTTTATTTATCAGAGTGAAAATTGGCAAAAAGCCCGTGCAAACACAAACTGATTTTTGTTTAGATGACGCAAACTACGGTTAGGGTCTGCTTGATACAAGAGCTAATTAGTAGCTACTCTGTAGTACCTAAAAAGTTAGTTAACATTTAAACAAAAGGGCTACTAGGTGAACTAATTTCTTAGCTGGGTTTTAAGCTAGTTAAAAAAACTAGCGAACCTCAACTATAAACTCATTTTAGCCTAACTAGTAACTCGTACTAGTTCATCCAAACAAGTCCTTACTTAGAATGGCATGCCTCATTATTTATTATCACACTACATATATGTGTGGTATGTGATGTGATTGAGTGATTGCATATTTGCATTGCTTGATTAGAAGAAGGTGTCATTACTCCCGAACTAGGTTTAATTTGGAGTCAGACAGCCGATGCACGCATATAATACATCTTAAGGGCATGTTTTGCTACAATTACATCCACCTCAATCCACACGTGTTAGAGGTGTCAGAGTGGTTTGGTGTGCAATGTGCGCAGGGGACTAGCTAGCTCTTAATCAATAGTGATTTTTTTGTTCTACTAAAATATGAAACAATATGTTATTAGATATCTCATAAGTTGCCATTGGAGCTGCCCTCAATTACAAAATTTGAGTTATGTCCCCTCTTGAAAGAGCATCGTTGTCCCTTTATTCGAAAAATACAAGCTATACCTTCGCCGGCTGTGTCCAGCTGCACAGTGCTAAGAAGCTCTGGCGTGTGCGGGCACCGCCGAAGGTCAAGTTCTTCTTCTGGCTCGCCTTGCACGGGCGACTTTGGACGGCCGCGAGGAGGGCCAGGCATGGGCTTCAGACCTCGGCCTCCTGCGTCTTGTGCTGCCAGTTGGACGAGACTCATGACCACTTGCTCATCTCCTGCGTCTACACTAGAGAAGTGTGGTCACGTCTCTTGCTTGTGGCCGGCTTACA
This sequence comes from Themeda triandra, assembly GCA_018135685.1. Taxonomy (NCBI): domain Eukaryota; kingdom Viridiplantae; phylum Streptophyta; class Magnoliopsida; order Poales; family Poaceae; genus Themeda; species Themeda triandra. The sequence continues at coordinate 27,387 of JAENPR010001849.1, read as the reverse complement.
GCAACTAGCGCTGGGGCAAGATGATTCAATTGTCAATTGGTGGCTTCGTTCCCGGGAAGCCGTCCCGGCGCCGGCCACGAAGGGCTTCGACTCGGCCGTCCTGTTGATTTCTTGGGAAGTCTGGAAGGAACGCAACCGCCGAACCTTCGACGGCATCGCTACCACGCCAGTTCAGCTTCTGCAGCGCATTCGGGAAGAGTTCGACTCCTGGATCGCCGCTGGGTACCGTCACCTGGCGGCGCTAGTGGCTCTCGCCCCTCAGTAGCGTGCTTGGGCCCTCTTTATCTCTCTTAGCGGATTAGTTTCCTCCAGTTAGTACATTTCTTTTGCACCACCGTTCAAGCCGGTGCCGTCTGTTGTGTGTTGGCTTTCCGTTTTAGTTGGCAACTCGCCGCTGGAGTGGAAAGATGTAAAGAAACAATTCTATCTTCTCTTAAAGCAGTACGTGCAAATGCACGCTTTCGAAAAAAAAAATACAAACTATATATAGAAAGTTTAGCTTTTGTCTTGAATTCTGAGACATTTTGGATTAGTGTCAACAACATCTATGGATATTCTTTGTTCAAACCCTATCCATACAAATGTTTTCATTATTACCGAAAAACCTCATGTTCTAAACTGAAATTAGTTGGAAAGAGAGGAGCGACAGTACATTACAAGAAAACAAGTTATACTGCAAGTGCAAAACAGAGTGAGGTTCTTTGGAGAGACGTGTTGGATGAGTGAGAGTGGAGAAGCGGCCCCGGCGGCCCGGCCCCGGCCACCGTCCCCCGGACCCGGCAGGCGGCATCGCGCAACTGGGAGAGTAGAAAAGGAGAAAGGGTAAAAGCGCACGCGCAGCTGCAAGCGACACGACCCTGCGGCCCTCTGCACTCCGGAGCTCTACGAGTAGTAGCAGCACGGTAGCACTAGCAGAGTAGCTTTCCTCGAGTTCCGTGCCTAGTCTCCTTGGTGATGGTGCCATCATGTCACGTTGCTGCTCATCATCATGCTATACGCAGTCTCACCTCCGCTCACACCAAAAAGTTGCCGTGGGTACCATCGATTGCGTATGTGCACCGTTCCTGCTGCGTTCGGAAGTGGATGCATGTAGTAATACTCTTTGTTTAGATGCATAAACTTTTGGACTTTGGAATTTGTACAACTACTACATGCATCCAAAAGTTTTTAGATGCATCTAAACAATAATTCTCTTTGTTTAGATGCATCTAAATTTTTGAAATTTGGAATTTGGAAGGCATGTAACAAGTCTACAAATGCACAATCCTATAGTCACCTTGATCAGGCATCGTCTAGGCTCCATTTGATCAAGTTTTTGATGAAATCCATTTGATCAAGTGTTGGATCTGTCATTGACTTATTGTCGTTTCTTAGCTTTGGAAGGAGTTAACCTAACCAATGTAAAGTTACGGTAAGTTTCATCATCCATGGTTAGAAAAGAGATAGCGAAATGAAAACGTTGCACGAACAAATTAATCAATCAAAGCATATATACCTTGCACGCACGAATGAACATGCGTCATTGAGTGCACTCACCGGGTACATGTAATTAACCTCGTATGCGATTGCGCATGCCTCGTCATTGAGCTGAGTTACCGGGTAGAACGTTTCGATCTCGACGATCGCACCAGCACGAGGCGGGCGTGCTGCGTTGCCATGCTCGCGGCAGCACTCGATGACTCGAGATCTGTTTTTTGTGCGATGGTAATCATCATCATCCATGAGCATATGCACTCACCCATAATGCGCCCTGCTCGCATTGTCAACGGCGACTCAACCCATGCAAATCAAACCAACCAACCACAGGTTTCTTTGGCTTTGTGACGGTGTGTGTGAAAAGTTTAAAGATAAGAGTACCTAAGCTACTCCGTTAAAAGAGAGAGAGAGTGCAACTCTACTCTCGGATTTATTTTTTCCTCTCAAATTTTGGATCAAATAAACCTTATCATACAAATACACTGTATGTTACTAACATTTTCGACATATTTATTATATATTAAACGTAGTATTATTTGACTCTTCATTCGTTCATTCAGTTGCCTTTTTGTTTTCTTGGACCGATGAATGGAGTATTATACAAGTACTGCGCTACTCGTACGAGCCAACAAAGCGGCAAGCTGGACAAGCAAAACTGAGTGGTAAAGCGGTAAAGCGAAAGGAGGATGGGAAAGGGCATGCCCCTACCGGCACTTCATTCAGCCGGGCCGTAACATGCTGCGGCATCATTCCATTTCATTTGCATTCCATTATTCACCGACAGACAGCCTTCGACTCCACTCTCTACCACTCCTTCCTACTGCTACTACTATGCTACAACACATTGAACATTTGTTTTTTTTTTTAAAAAAAAACGGTCACTCCTTGCTATAACTCGTGAGTGAATAAACAAGCCCACGCTCAAAAGATTTTTTGCATCCTACTATTAGTGGTGTAGTCGCCTCACACATCACATTACATGTGGCGGTAATTCAGGTTTTGGTTGGTTGATAACCAAGTACCGAAAGAACAAACACAAGTACGAGCAGACGATGAGTTGTTACCAACAGATATGGTTTAGTCAACACGGCAAACTTGAACCTTGTCTACGTAGTTGTCAGTCACAGAAATGATGAAAGATGTACAAACCATGGCTACATGAGCATGGGCACACAAGATCCAGCTACATTACCTACCTCTAACCTTCCATTCCGTTTGGTTTCAATCCAGCAAGGAGCAGCGGTTTCAATCCAGCAGAGCAGCCAAGCCAGAAGGCTCCGGCAGCATATACAATACTGACAGTGGAGCAGGCACTGTCCCCTAGTCACCCAACTATTCCTCCTCCCCTCGTCGTCGAGTCGCTTTTTCCTGTTGGGTTGCTTTCTCTCAGGCAGGCTCAGACCGTCAGACGGTGAGCTAATCATAATCCTGTTCCTAATCCCCTCCCACGTCAAGATCAAGACACAACAAACGATGCTCTGTCGCTGTCCTCACTCTTTCTCTTTCAATTTGTTATTGCCACGCGCCAACGACCGTCATTCCTTGGCCTCGTCCGTTTCTCCTCGCCTCCTACCGCTGAGAGCATTCCAGAGAGACGCAGCGAGGGAAGTAGGCGGCGGCAGCTGAGCCGTGGCCGGAGCAAGAGGGGAGAAAGAAGAGGAGGAGGAGGCATGGGGATGGGCAGCGATGCTGCCGCCGTGCTGTTCCCCTTCACCACCGGCGCCGCCGCCACCACCACGTCGCCGCGGCTCTGCGGCAACGCTGTCAGCCACAGGAGGTCAGTCAGGATCCTCGTCGCCTCTCACCTTTCACTCCCGTCGGTTTTTTTTTTCCTTTCCTTCGCATTGCATTGCGTACTTGGTGGAAGAGCAACAGCTTGCGATGCGGGTGCCGCGCTGGTCTTGCCTGTCCGTCTCTTAGATCCCTTCACCATTTGCTTCGGGCTGCTCGAGTTTTTCAGTACATTCCGTTCCATTGATTTGGAGCTGAAAAAAAAAAAAAGATATGCTTTTGCTCCTCCGAAGGCCCATCAGAGGGCACTTGTTCACTTGACAGTACCATCAGGCGCCACTGCTGATTCTGAATCTTTCGCTATCCTGAATCCTGATGAAAACTACAGGCTGCTTCATGTCTGTCTCCACACCATCCCTTCTTAGAATGTCATAGTTCTTCTTACACTGCTTTATCGTTTCCTAGAGAGTGAAATTTCACGTGGTAGAATGAACATAGTTCAGGAGGTACTAGCAGCACTGCCTGGAACAGTCTGTTTCAGTCAATTCATTCTTCAGCACCTGCTGTTCCGTTCTTGGGAGGGAGTGTGTGGGAAAGCCGAAATGGTGTCATTGCAAACAATGCACTGGACCATGTTTACACATTACCAACTCATGTGCTAACTAATCTTGGTGTCTAATAAAACTTTTGGGGGCATTTGCATTGCCCTGCTGTGCGTGTGCAGGATATTTTCAGATGTCGCTGAGGATGTCACGGTATCGGTGGACGGACAGTCGTTTCTGCTGCACAAGGTTGGTGTATGCTCCATTTCAACACTCATTGTGGTTTTACAACCGAGTTTCATTTACTCTGCTTCCATTCCATATGAATCTGCCTTCGGCAATCAGTACGTCAGCATGTTTGTTTACGCGATTCTTCAGTTTAGGCAGGCGCATTTTCCTTTGCTGGAAGTTCAGAGCCATGTTCGAACTAGTACTCCATAGCTTAGATTGGGTGGGCATGCCACTTCTAATAGATTGCTTGGGAAAACGACCAGTAGTGAATGAAATAATGGACACTTGCTTTTGTTTCAGGACATAGAAATGGGTACATAATCCGTACAAATGTTGTAGTAACTATGACTAATGATTTACTACAGAACTCTTATGTGGTGTAACTATATATTCACTTCTGCTAAATGTAATGCATGTACTGAGTACTGACTTTGGAAAATAATAAGTATCACATATCAGCCAGCTTGGTTGTAGTTCACACTCTTAAGATGGTTTTGGTCATTTTAAAGGCTCGAAAGTAAGAATTAATGAATAAATGGGGAAATTCGCATAATCACTCCAGTACGCTAGTTATGTAAAACTCAAGCAAGTTTTGAAGGCTAAGCAAAGGATTTATGTATAAACAGCAAAATTTTAAACTTCCTTTCCTGGAATAAGTTTCACCATGCCCTAAAATTGTGTACTTGTTTTGCAGTTCCCTTTAGTATCTCGGTGTGGACGAGTACGGAAAATGGTAGTGGACTCCAAGGATCCGGATCTCCTAAAGCTGGAGCTTGTAAATGTGCCAGGGGAGCTTTTGCATTTGAGCTTGCTGCTAAGTTCTGTTACGGTAGCAATTTCGAAATAACCACGGGAAATGTGGCCCATCTGCGATGCGTTGCAGAGTACTTGGAAATGACGGAGGACTATCAAGAGGAGAACCTCATTTTCAGGACAGAGACATACTTAAATGAGATTGTGCTCAAGAACCTCGATAAGTCCCTGGAAGTTCTTTGCAAATGTGATGGGTTGGATCCAGTAGTGGAGGAAGTCGGGCTTGTAGAGAGGTGTGTTGATGCAATCGCGGTGAATGCAAGCAAGGAGCAGCTGGTTTCAGGTTTGGCTCACTTGGAATGTGATGTGGGATCTGCAAAGCTGCGTATGCACTGCCAGGATTGGTGGGTTGAAGACCTGTCCGCACTGAGAATCGACCACTATCGGCGTGTGATTGCTGCGATGAGGAGGAGTGGGGTCAGGCCGGAGAGTATTGGCACCTCTATTACTCACTATGCCCAAACATCACTCAAGGGTGTCGAAAGACGCCATGTATGGGACTCAGGTCCCTTTGTTGGAGACAGCCAAAGAATGATTGTTGAAACACTCATCGATCTGTTGGCGACTGAGAATATTACAACGGTTACTTTGTCGTTCCTGTTTGGCATGCTGAGAATGGCAATTGAAGTTGATGCAAGCCTAGACTGCAGGATCGAAGTCGAGAAAAGGATTGGCCTCCAGCTGGAGATGGCATCACTAGATGACCTGCTTATCCCCTCCACGCAAACAAGTGACTCGATGTTTGACGTTGACACTGTCCACCGTATATTGGTGAACTTCTTGCAGAGGATAGATGAAGATAGTTCAGGAGAGTTGTCACCTTGTGGATACGACTCTGATGGACTAAAGTCTCCAAGCCACAGTTCAGTCCTGAAGGTTGGAAGACTAATGGATGGTTATCTTGCAGAGGTGGCACCAGATCCGTATCTGAAACTACAGAAGTTCATGGCTCTTATTGAACTGTTGCCAGATTATGCACGCATTGTTGATGATGGACTCTATCGTGCCATCGACATATACCTGAAGGTAAAGGCATTATATTAAAAATACCACATTTTTGTAGTTGTTTAAGCAAATGCAGAGGTTTAGTAGTTGATTTAGTGACAAAGAATCCCATATTCTTCTGAGTAGGCATATTTTCCTATCTATCTTCGATTCAGTCTTTGATGAAACTGTGTGTATGCAATCAGATGGAATCAATTCTAGCTGATTGCTGGAACTTGATCTCTGTCTGATTAAACTTTCCAGATCAATGTATATTCCTGAAGTTAAATTGCATAAAATGACTTATCACTGACAAAAACATGGTAGTTATAGGATCCAACAGAACAAAAACATATTTGACTTAGTGGCAATGAATTTCATATTCTGAGTAGGCACATTTCCATTGTAACTAGTATGCAAGTAAAATACCATAACATATATATACATAATATTCTAGCGGACCACTGGACTTCGATTTCTGTGTTCTTGAAAACTCAATTGTGTGATCAATCTTTAGGCCTGAAGGTAAACTGCAACCAGAACAAATTTAGCTGATCACTGAACTTCGCTCTCTGTCTGACTGATAAAACTTGCCTGATCAATCTTTATGTCTGACCATAGCCTGAATATGCTTGAAAACAGGCGCATCCATCTCTGACGGAGTCGGAGTGCAAGAAGCTGTGCAAGCTGATCGACTGCCAGAAGCTCTCGCAGGACGCATCAAGCCACGCGGCGCAGAACGACCGGCTGCCCATCCAGATGGTGGTGCGCGTGCTCTACTTCGAGCAGCTCCGCCTCAAGTCCTCCTTCTCCGGCGGCGGCGTCTCCGGCGGGTGCGCGATGAGCGGCCTCGACCTTGGCCTATCGCAGCGGTTCGTCGTGGGCGCCAGCAGCAGCGGCGTGCCGAGCTCGTGCGTGTCCCCGCAGCGGGACAACTACGCGTCGCTGCGGCGGGAGAACCGGGAGCTGAAGCTGGAGGTGTCGCGGATGCGCGTGCGGCTCACGGAGCTGGAGCGCGAGCAGGGGCTCATGAAGCAGCAGGGGCGGATGCGCGGCGGGGACGGCGGTGGAGGAGGAAGGCATGGTGGCGGGGAGCAGGGCCGCGCGTTCCTCGCGTCGCTGTCGAGGGGGTTTGGCCGGATCAACGTGTTTGGTGGCGGTGGCGGTGGGCTCGCGGCGGCGGATCGGAGGAGGAAGAAGAGCGGCGGTGGTAGGAGCGCAGACGGGAAGGCTCGCCGGCGGCAGAAGACGTCCTTCGCCTACGACTGAAGCGGTGGAGCTCTGGCGTGGCGTCGACAATGGTGGCATGCAGCCAGGCAGAGATCTTGGATTTGGATGGATGCGGTCTCGGACAGTGAGCCGGAGGATCGGAAGATTCAAGATTCGGAGCTAGGTGACGATGATCAAGACTGCGTTTTTAGATGGTGGTGAAGGCAGTTGGTCAATCAGATGAACAACAGGGATGAATGGAATGGATCAGGAGGAGGTTATAGCAGGAGTTGCCTGTGATTTGCTAATGAGAAGATTTTGCAGGAACGACGCAGGATCAGAAAATTAGCATTAGTAAGTGCTAGTGTCAAAACATGATGAATGTAATATATACATTAGTCTAGTATATTTTTTAGCCTGAATTCTGAATGCCTGCTTTCAATCGGTTGCATAATGCATCTATGCATCATCACAGCTTTCAAGTGCGAAACGAACAGCTTTGGAGTGTGGCCTGTGGCCCAGTTGTAAGCTGTCACGGCGGCGAGAATCCAGCCGTGTTCCTCTGTTCTTCCTCTGCTTCTTGCAATCCTTCCAGCAGCCACGCTTGTTGACAACAGTAAACAAAGACTAGCGTTAGAGCAACTCCAACAGTTTCTTTAAAAGTCGACTTAAGAAATCTATAGTTTTGCCAAGTCTCAAAACCAAATCTTGCCAAGTGAAAAAGTGTCTCCAACAGTTCTTATTTGGGGCATGGCAAAAAGAACTTGACATCCTAGCATTTTTGCCAAAATCACGAAATGAAGCGCCCAACAAGTTAAGCCCAACTAGTTAGCGAAATTGGATCACGTGATCCAAGTGATGGAGCACTTGGCATATTGGCAAGTGAAGGGAGAATTTTTGCCAAGCTCACATAAATCTTGAAGTAGTTTCTTGCCAACTGTTGGAGGCTGTTTTTTGTGGTTTTGGTAAAAATTCTAGGATCTTGTGCTTTTAAGAACTGTTGGAGTTGCTAGCGTTCTGAAGATTGTGTCAAAAAGCGTTGATAATTACACTATGATGCTAATTGTATGAACCCGTTGATTAGTGCGCCAACATATAGTTTAGTGGAATTTTGAACCTTTTTTGACACAATCTAATGTTGGTTAAGAAAAAACCGTGACAGAAAATCCGAAATGTCTAATCAGTTTGGCAAACTACGTGCAAGATGGTATTTTCCTTTTCCTTTTTGGCATGAAAAGCAGGCTCCTGGATAAGTTCGATAGAAACGAAACGATCAATAGACAAGGACTCTGATGCCCTTACCCAAATCACGAATCTGTCTATGAATCTTTTGCTCAGCAACCATTGCTTCTGCCAAAGAGGAAAGCTCGAAGCAATGGGTATCTAAATGCTGCCTTTTGTATCGTCGCCTTTTTTGTACCAGTTTTTTCATGGACCATGCATGGGTGCGGATTCACAAAAATTGCAAATAAACCAACTAAAATATTCTGGTAATTTAGGTTTGGTTTTCCTTTTGCTCTTGGTTGTTCTAGGTTAATTTTAGTTTTTCCAAAACATGATTATAAAAACAAACAAACCAAAGGGTATCATATATACTGACCATATATTATATATGAACCGGTGCAATAATGAACCAACTCAAATTTGGTACTCCCTCTATTTCGAATTAGAGGACGACAAAATGTATTATAATTTAGGACCGAGGAAATAAGCATTTGGCATGGCCTCGTGTTGGTTCATTGAAAGAAAAAAAAAAATACGTGATGATGAAGACATCTGATCTCACTATATATGGTGTACATCACTGTATCCAAAAAAAAAATCTAATCTAGGCTTTTGTGCAAGTTGATTGATCTTTTCACGTTCCTGTCATGTAAAGTACGCAAACTCAGGATAAGTTAGAAACAAATTAGAGAAAAAGGCGGATAGAGAACCGGATTTCTGAAAAAAAAAACATACATGAATATTTGGCGATGCTACCATCCCTGCAGGCCACCTGAGTAGCACCCAGCAGATCTGGGTTCGACTCCCGTGGGGAGCGAATTTAAATGCAGTCGCATTATCAAAAAATTTAAAAAAATAGGCCAGGGTTTCCCTCGCTGACTTCGGTCAAAAAAAAAACATCCCTGCAGGCAAAGAGGAAAGCTCCGGCGCTGAACCAGAACGACCGTAGCAGGGACTGAGCCGTAGCTCAGTTGGTGAGCGTCCGGGTGAGGACACCACCGGTCGCGGGTTCGAGCGCGAGCTCGCCCGTGATTTTCCCACCAGGAACAGTAGTTCCTAAATAAATCTACAGCCTCTCACGCGTGGTGCGATGAGTACGATAACGACGCGTGCCGTCATCTACTGATTTATCCGGTGATCTCTACAAGGACGCGGTCGAGTTCTGAGTGTAGTTGTTGGACTGTTTGTACGCGTATAGTGTGTGTGTGAGTGGGGTGTGCGTGTATAGGGTGGTGTGAGTGTACGTGTATGAACAGATACTACAGCTGTACCCAGGTGACAGGTGAGAGGCACTAAAAAAAAAAAAAAAAAGAACGACCGTAGCAAGCAGATCAGAATGGTAAAAAAATCTTTACGCTCATCTCGGTGTACACCGAGATGCCATATCTCCGACTTGGCGAGTCGGCACTGGTCCAGTGTACGGGAGGCCGGATTCTTGCGGGACCCAGCGTTATCCTCCGACGTGACTGAAGTCCACGGGATTCGGGTAGTCGCGGGCGTACGTCGAGTCGAGGTCGGCTCCGGCGGCACGCGAAGCTGCACGCGCCGCTTGTTCATTCGCCCGGCCGCCGGAGAGACCGACTGGCGCGCGTAATCCAAAGCTCGGTATATGGCTAGTTGCGCCTCGGACTCTTGTGCTGCTGCTGAGACTGAAAGCGAGCTCCTGGCTAGACGGCGTTTCATTCTTTCGTCGCAAGCTGACAACAAGGTTGGTACTTACGTCTTGGCAGCCTGAGCTTTCAGAAGGTTTGTACTTGGTAGCCGTAGGATAATAAGGTACGCTACGTACCGCCTAGTATACTGTACGTAGAACAGAGGCCTGTAACACGGGACATGGAAATGTTGCCGTCGAGACAGAGGCCTGTCTGCACGTCTCGTCCAAGAGCAACGAGACCGGGCCACAGCAAGCAGTGGCCACCACACCAGTACTATGAGACATGAGTTCGTCGCAGAGAACGACGATGACAACGATCATCAGGACGTACGTACGCCATTTCCAAGCCCCAACTTGGAACCGATTTTTGGTTTCCGCTCACTACTCGTACTCGTTGATCCAATAAACACCAGCCATGCAAAAACCGCAGTCTCCAATCCAATCAGATCTTATTTTCCCAAATCGACTACTGATACCAACAGAAATAAAAAAATACCAAGAAAAAGAGGCATCGGCAGAAGACTTGCTCCGTCAGAGCTTGCTTCCATGCATGCGCACACCTTGCTTGGGTGTGCGCAGCGCAGCGGACTAGGAGCTCGGTACTGTAGTCTGTAGGGTGTAGCGTGTCACTGCATATGCCCCCGCTCTGGTCCCTGCTCACTTACCCTGTTTCTCTGGTCCTTGCTCACTTACCCTGTTCCTGCTGCTTGTAAGGAAGCTGCCACCATCAGCTACATCAGCTCATCGTCAAGCATATGTCTGCTGCTTCCACCATGGACAGGATCAGCCAGCAGAGCTACGCACCTCATGATGGCCATTTCTTCTTCGATCAGAGGTGGACGCATGGATGCTGTGATGCTGCCATCTTTGATATTGGTAGTACTGATTAAGGAGACTTTTATGTTAAGTCTCGGCTAAGAAACAAAGTGGATGGTTTTCATTGGGTTCTTATTGCAGTTTATGGGTGTCTGCACGAGTGGAACACAAGGAATCCGTCCTCACTGAGTTGGTGCAAACATGTGCAATGGAAACAGGTCCTGCTCTTCTTGGTGGAGATTTTAATGTCAGCAGTATGGAAATGGATCTTAAAAATTACTATAAAGAGAGGGTTGCTCTTCTTTTATGGGAAGAAGTCAAATGATATCAAAGAGCCAAGACAACTATTCCCTCTGTCTTGAAATATAACACATTTTGTTTTGTCCTAAGTCAAACTATTCTAAATTTGACCAAATTTATAAAAAAAATAATATTTATATGTTAAATGAGCATAACTAAATTTATTACGAGATATATTTTCATAATTTACTTATTTGAAGTGTTAGATGATAATATTCTTTGCTATAGAATTGGTCAAACCTAAACTAAGTTGACTTAAGACAAACTAAAATACACCATATTCCAAAACACTGGAGTAGTATTTCCATTTAGTGACCAATGGAAAGTATAGGAAACCTAAAGGATTTCCATTTAGTGCAAGAGGAAAGAACAATCGAGGGTGAGGAAAACCGTAAAAAATCATCACCGATTACTATAAAGGTCTCTTTAGAGAAATGGATAGTAATAACTTTTCTATGATAAAGTCATTTTTTTGCGAAAAAAGTCCTTTGCAAGTGCATTTCACAAGTTTCACAGTTAGAAAATGACGTCTTAGTGCCAAAATTCATAGAAAAGGAGGTTAAGAGGCAAACTTTCAAATGGAGCATAATATATAAAACTCCAAGACCCAATTTTTTTTTTTTTTGCAATGAAAGAAGAATTATATTATATGATACTTGGGTACATCAAGATATTACAAGCACTCTAAACTACAAGAAAGTACACATGCTTTGTGAAAAAGCACAACTCAAGACCTAATCTTTGCTAGATGCTTTGCAGTATGGATGACCGCACATGCAAACACTCAGCAACAAAAGACGGTCTGGCCCAACAAACGACGACCAACATTCATATAGGCGGAATTGAGAATCTTCTTCTTCTTCTTCTTCTTCTTCTTCTTTCTGGTGTCTTCCTTCTTCTTTCTGATATTTGAGAATTGGGAAGACTGATTTGAAAATTATTCTCTCTAGTCCTTCATTGTGGAGTTCTACCACATTTTTAGGAATTAATAAAAGATGACCTCGTGCTTCTTTTTCTGGAATTTCACAAGGATAACCTTTCCCTCTTTAGCCTTAAGTTTGGTATAATTATTACATTACTACCAAATGGAAGCTACACATATCAAACAATTATTTTATACCCACTTGTGTGTTAAATGGCAGTTTCAATCTTTCTTTTACAAAAAAGTGACGACTAACCGAATAGCCATAGTGGCTCAAAGGTAATCCAACTATCACAAACACCATTTTATGAGGGGTAGGAATATTTTGTAAGGAGTGGTCATTTTGCGTGAAAGCATTCGTGAGATACACACCAAAAAGTTATCACAAACACCATTTATGAGGGGTAGGAATATTTTGTAAGGAGTGGTCATTTTGCGTGAAACCATTCGTGAGATACACACGAAAAAGTTATCTTAAAGCTAAACATTGAGAAAGCCTACGACAAAGTGAAATGGTCCCTTTTACAATAGGTTTTGTATGCCTACTAGTCCACCAAAATTTTTGTAGGTTGAAAGGTTATTAATAAGGATGGGGTTTGGCAAAATCTCATAAGAAAGGAAAACTTGTCTAACAAGTCTCTAATGCAAAGTGCAACCTAGGCAAGGAGACTCACATTTTTGGGTTAGCCTTGTGGAGGTTAAGGATGACTTTTTAGCATGTGGATTTTTCAAAAGGGCAAAGTGGGACACAAATCAGATTTTTGGAGGATAGGAGAAAAAACTTTTATAAATCTGTATCCTAACTTTATATAGAATTAGTAAGGAGAAAAGATGATACAGGGACTTTACCACTTAATGCTTCATTTAGGATAGGCTTGGTTAATGAAAATTTAACCCATTGGTATGACTTAGTTGTGTACCATATTCGGATGTCCGGAACCTCGTTCCATTATTAAAAAGAAATCTTACCACACATATTAATCTAGTAATGGTATCAGCATCAAAATCATACATAATCAATGCACATGGACGCATGATCCTTACAAGATGATTTATTGTTCCTCGCAAAAAAAAAAAAACAAGATGATGTTGTATTTGCACCACTCATTTTTCATGGATATTATTCACGGGGTGTGGGAAAAAGTGGAAAACAAAAAATACAGGATTCTTTTTTGTTATAATTTTTTTTTTCGTTTCAGAAAAACCATATAGATTCTAATTTTCATAATCATACTGATTATATCAATCTATTGATCAATGCGCCAACATAGAGTTCGGTGGAATTAATTTTGAACCCTCTTTGACACAATCTCATGTTGGTTGAGAAAAAGCGTGACAAAAATATCTGTGTTATTTCTTCAAAAAAAATATCTGTGTTTGGCAAATTACGTACGTTCAAGTTGATTTTTTTTTCCCTTTCTGCCGTATAAGTTCGACAGAAAAGTAGAGATCAATAGATGTGGTCTAGCTAGATGCCATGACGACCCAAATCACGAATCCTTCTTTGAATCTTTTGCACTGCGATCATTGCTTCTGCCAAAGAGAGAAGCCTCAAAGCAATCAGTATCTGATATTGTCTTTGTATTGCCGCTTTTTTGTATAAATATTTCCCCACATGGACCAGGGGTGTAGATTTACAAAAATTTCAAATAATCCGGCTAAAATATTCTTGTTATTTAGGTTTGAGGTTTTCCTTTTGTTCTTAGTTGGTCTACTTTAGTTTCTAGAAAACAAATTTATAAAAACAAACAAACAAAAGGAATCTATGTACTGATCATATATTATGAAATGGTCCAATAACGCACCAATTGAAATTTGGTAAGCATTTGGCATGTCCTCGCGGTGGCTCGTCACATAACTAAAATAAAATAAAATATACGTGATGACAAGCTAGATATCTGAATTCCAGTATCTCAGTCACTACGGTGTACTACTCCACTGTGTAGTTTGGGTGCTTGCTTTGGGCAAGTTGATCGATCCATCTCTTCCGTTCCAGGTCGAAAAGCATGACACAGGACAAGTTGGATTCCAGGATAAGTTTGAGACAAAGAAAAGATGTACAAAAAAGTGACGAACTCGATCGATCATCCCAAACCCAAACCATGACCGAATATTTAGCGCTGCTGCCACGTGCAGGCAAAGAGGAGCAAGAAAGCTCCAACTGAACGAGGCAGCAAAGCAAGCTGCAGGTCAGTATCATGATCCGCTTATCTCGTTGCGTCCCGAGATGCCATATCTCCGACGTGGCGAGCCGGCACTGGTCCCTCGTATACGGACTCCGGATTCTCTCGGGCCCCAAGCGTTTTATCCTCATCCGACGTGGCCTGCCGGAGTCCACGGGTCTCCGGGCAGAATAGTCGCCGGCCGGCGGCGTACGTTGATGTCCTCTCCGGCGGCGTAGGGCCAGAACCAAGCTGCGCCCCTTAATTCATTCGCGAGCGGCCGCCGCCGGAGACCGACCGGCCGGCGCGTAATCCAAAGCGCGACGCCGAAACTGAAAGCATGCTTCTGCTTGTACGTGTTCAGGATTTTCAGATTTTGGGACGAGCTGACGCTGACGCTGAGCGTGCGCGGAATTGGCGTTGGCGAAGGTGTCGCTGTTGATGGAGCTGCAGAAGCCAGAAGCACCGAGGAAATCTCTGGAAACGGAAAACGCTGCGTAGCCTAGAGGTGAAGAGCTTTCAGAGAAGGATGCCTGTATTGTACTTGTAGAAACGACCATGGAGATGTTGCCGTCGAGACAAAGGCCTGTCTGATCTTCTTGTCCAAGAGAGCAAGGAGACCTGCCGGTTCACCACAGCAACAGTGGCCTGTGGCCAGGCCAGTACTGGCCACTGGTTTCAGTTCGTTGCCGAGAAATAGATGAGTGAATCCAACGACTGACGACGACGACGATCAGGACGTTGGTACGCCATTCCAAGCCCCAACGTCCAAGCAATTCTTGGTCGTTTATGCTCGGAGTCCCAATCCAGTACACCAATAAACACCAGCCATGCAAAACACAGAGTCCAATCAGATCTTTTCTTTTTCCAAATCCATTTCTGGTACACCATACACCAAAATACGAATGCCATGAAAAAGTAAAGAGAATTTGGACAGCTCGAGAGCCGGCAAGGAGTGGTGAACACTGAACAGCTGAAACTGGAGTCTCTATAAATACGAGAGGGATGGGCAGAAGTCTGGTTCTTCAGAAGACTGCTTCGGCAGCAGAAGACTAGGCGGCCGCTGGCCCGCTGCATGCCCCCGCTCTGGTACTTGCTCACTTTCCCTGATCCTCCTCCTTGTACGGAATCCTCTGCAGCAAGCTACTACAGAAGCTCTGCTTCCATCACCATGGACACGATCAAACAACAGTGGTATGTATCCATCTGAATGATGCCATGATGCCTTTTCTTGTTCATTAATTCAGAGGTGAACGTGAACCATGCATGCTTTGATGCTCATCTCACCATCGTGTGTATGTTTGTTTGTGTTGCCTACAGCAGCAAGGTGTCGCCCATGGAGATAGAGATCCCTGCCGATCTTATCATCCGCATCGGTGACTCCATTTTTCCTCTCCACAAGGTACGGTCATGGTGAAACAACGCAATTCTTCCCTGATCCATGTCGATGATGCCGAAGAAACATAATTTATTAAGTACTATATATCCGTGTGAAATTTATGATTCCTCGCAATTCACAAACAAAATTCAAAAAGAAACATCAACACTGCAAGAACAAAACTACCATGGACTGACGTGAACGCACTTTGATCGTACGTACAGGCGGTGATGGTGCCCAAGTGCGGCTACATCCGCCGCGCCGTCGCGGCGTTGGGACCGGCCAGCAGCAAGGGCACCACCGACGACGGCGACGCCACGACCACCGTCATCGAGCTGGACCTCTCATCGCTCCCGGGCGGCGCGGACGCGTTCGAGAAGGCGGCACGCTACTGCTACGGCGCCAACTTCGAGATCACGCCCACCAACGCGGCTGCTCTCCGGTGCGCCGCGGCATTCCTCGACATGCGCCACGCGTCAGCCGACCTGGCCCGCCGCGTGGACGAGTTCCTGGCGCGGTCGGCGCTCCGCACGCTGGCCGGCGCCGTGGCCGTGCTCCGGTCCTGCGAGGCCCTCCTCCCGGCGGCCGAGGAGCTCGGCGTCGCGCGCCGCGCCGCGGACGGCGTCGCGCTCGCCGTCTGCCGCGAGGCGCTGTCGTTCCCGTCCATGTCGTCGTCGCAAGGCCCCGGGTGGTGGAAGGTGGAGCTCGCGGCGCTGTCGCCGCGCGCGTTCGGGAAGGTGGTGACGGCGCTGCGGTGCCGCCGCGCGGACCCGGCTGTGATCGCCGCCGCGGCGGGGAGCTACGCGGAGCTCGTGCTCGCCGAGGTCCTCGCGGCGCCGCGGGACTGCGCGGAGCAGCGTGCCCTGGTGGAGTCCGTCGTCGACGCGCTCCCGTCGCCCGCCGACGCGCCGGGCATCCCGGCGCCGTTCCTCTGCCGCCTCCTCCACGCCGCCGTCGCCACCGAGGCGTCCGCCAAGGCGTGCCGCGACCTGGAGCTCCGTGTCGCGGCTGTCCTCGATCAGGCCACCGCCGAGGACCTGCTCGGCGTCGCGCTGGACGGCGACGGGGAGCGCGTCCGGAACACCGACACCGTGCGCCGCGTGGTCACCGCGTTCGTTGAGCGGCATGCCGCGGCGGAGAAGGTGCCAACGGAGAGCGAGCGGAGGAGGAGCCGCCGGGCGTCCATGTCCGGGACGACAGCGGCAACGGAGCTCGGTGCCGGGACTCGGGCAGGTGCGATGGAGAAGGTGGCGAGGATTGTGGACGAGGTGGCGGCGGAGATCGCGACGGAGGAGGCGCTGCCGATCTCCAAGTTCGTCGGCGTGGCGGGGGCCGTGCCCAAGGACGCGCGCGCGTCGCACGACTGCCTGTACCGCGCCGTGGACATCTACCTGAAGACGCACCCGGCGCTGGACGAGATCCAGAGGGAGAAGGTGTGCAGCGTCATGGACCCGCTCAAGCTCTCGTACCAGGCGCGCCTGCACGCGTCACAAAATAAGCGCCTGCCGCTGCAGGCCGCGCTCAGCGCGCTCTACTACGACCAGCTCAAGCTCCGCAGCGCCGACGCCGGCGCCGCGACGTTGACGGGCGCCGTGGTGTCGTCGGACACGCAGACGCAGTCGTCGTCGGTCGCCGGGAGAGCTCGCGCTCAGACCGTGGCGGACGCGGCGCTGGCGCGGGAGAACGAGGCGCTACGGCTGGAGCTGGCACGGATGCGGGCATACATGTCGGGGATTCAGCAGCACAGCAAGGGGAGCGGCGGGACGACGGACACGGTGCCGTCGTCGCCGGCGCGGACGGCGAAGAAAGCGGGCTTCTTGGGGTCGGAGCTGGCACGGATGCGGGCCTACATGTCGGCGATGCACCACGGTGGCAAGGGGAGCGGGTCGACGCCGGCGTCACCGTCCCGGACGACGGCAAAGACGAGAGCGAGCTTCTTGGGGTCGGTGTCCCGGTCGCTGAGCCGGCTGAACCCGTTGAAAGACGGGTGGTGGACGGCAAAGCACACGAGCAGCAGCATCGCCGCCGGTGGACGCCAGTGCAAAACGACGCAGCATCACCTTGTGGTCACGCCCAAGAGGAGAAGGTCCTCCATAAGTTGATCAGGACAATATTGTCTGTGCAATTTTGGGAGGGGGTGTGCATGGCTTGTAGTTCCATTATTATTGTGAGTTTTTTTACTAATATTTATGAATATGTGTCATTTTTCAAATTTTTACACATTTGAGAGGCAGGGAGAATATGTGTGCCTTGTTAATCAGGACATTTGAGAGGCAGGGAGAATAAGTTACACTACTTATTTTTCCTCATTGCCATGTACTCTATATGTTCCAAATTATAAGTCATTTTGACTTTTTTGGTACATTTGCTATGTATCTAAATAAATATTATATCTATATGCATAGCAAAATGTAGGTAAAAGAAAATCAAAGTGACTTATAATTTGGAATGGAGAGGGTACTTCTAATTTATAAATTTGAATAGACTCATCATCACTTTCTGATAACAGGTTTTTTTTTCAAAAAATAAATATAAAAAAATGTTCTGTTTTCTTATTACTTTTTACATCAAAAGATGGTTTCAATTGCAACTTTGAAACACCATTTATTCCAAGGTGAAGACTCAATAACCCTCCCAACAACAATAACATATTTCCTCTTTGTTTATTTTCACATTTATACTTCACTGTTTTATTTCTTCATTTTATTTGACATCAAAAGATAATTTTAATTGTACCTTTGAATTTTTAAGTCAATTTAAACTTTCAATTCCATGTGGATGCAACCAAGATGGCTTCATTTCATCTTAATAATGACATGAAATCATGAATAGCTAATAGAAAAATAAGTGTACATGTATTTTTTTATTAACTAACGAGTTTTTGATTAACTGTTACTCTATCACCCTAAAAAAAAGATAACATGGTTCGACTGTTGAATAACATAAGTTCAAATTTTGTAGGGTGATAGAGAACAACATAACTTTTATAAGAAAAAAGTACATTGTGAATTTTTCATTTTTAGTTTGTATAGCTTAAGCATCTAAAAATCAATTAGTTTACATATACAAAATTATGCAAAAAAAACATGATGAAAAAGTTCATAATGACATAATGTATCTTCTAATATATTTTATGATATTTGCAATCATCCTATAAACTTTGAACTGAGGAATAGAAAAATCTTAAGGTGTAGATTGTATTGATTGGAAGATGTAGAGGGTACATCCCCACAACTTTTTGATGAAGGAAATATGGAACTTTTCCTTCTTATTTTTTTCTCCATGTACAAATTGAGTTTTATATTAAAACCGTATTGGCTTATTAGGTTATAGTGAACATCATAACTTATGTTTAAAAATGCACCATGAACTTTTAATTATTACTTTGATAACTTAGAATATCTGCCAATATTCAGTCAAAAGAAGAATATCTACCAATAAATTGACTCTAGAGATACATAATTATAGAATTTTCAAAATTTTAATTTATTTTAACCTAAATTATGATGTGTGCTCACTCCAACTAAAATTACTTTTTTTGAAAATTATAAACATCTGAGTAACCTGTATATCTAAAAAAAAACTTATTTTTAAATGGTATTATTATGAACCATCTCAAGTGGAAGGGTAAATCAAACAAAAGACGAGGTTAAAGGGTTATTATCATGACACATACGGGAGTAATTTTGACACAAAAAATGAAACAGAGGGAAACGCTGAACAGAGCAGGGACGGATATTGTGGTATTGGACTCCGTATGTAACTCGTCTATTTGGGCCGGGCCGCCGGCCCAGATCGTCTTCCTTGCCCGTTTGAAGCAGAGCAGCAGGAGCAACGGCTATTCTCCACCCTCATATAACACCGGCAATGCAGTCCCTCTACGCTACGGTAGAAAGAAGGTGATTTTGAGGCGGCGGGTAGGGTTAAGTGCTGAACAAGGTAAGGATATTTTTTTAAAAAAAAAAAACTTGTGCCACAATAATGTTACTTAACATGTGCTGACATATAGTAAGTTTGTCAGGATGCCAGGAAACACGCTGATGTGTTGACGGGCACTATTTGCTATCTGGCACGCATATGTATGAGATCAAAGCCATGTTTTTCAGATGTTGCAATGCACATACTGCCAGTGGTGTTCTCAAATCAGAGTGAGATATGCAAGGGCACCATATAGCTACCGAGACACACCTCAGGTCAATCGTACCTAAGGTAAGAACAGAACTCTTGTGTCATACTAAAAAAAAAAAAAAAAAAAAACTGTAGTAACCGGCTCAGCTAAAATCGTCAGTTCCAGACAATTGCTTGGCAGTCCGACCATCCAAAGCTCGAACATAACACAGATACCCTTGTCCACAAATTAAACTACAGAAGACACCAACCATCTTACAAACTCGTGTGGAGCTTGAAGCTCATGAGTAAGCACATGAAAACTCAAAGCACACATGACACATGAGCAAACACCAACGAACTCAAAGCACACATGACACATGAGCAAACACCAACGACGACGACAGAACACAGAAGCAAAGAAAATCCGAATGTATTACAAACAGACCACACGGCGTTGGCAACCGTTGTTTTCTATGCTCACTACAAACTTTGCATAGCCACGTGAGACTTGAGACTATAGCTCTTCTTATCACAAACAATCCACCAGTTAGCCTCAAAGCGATGTTGGATTTATTATGGGCTAGGCCCATTTATAGATTTTAATAAATCAATAAACTCTATGGTTTGATTGGTGTGGGAGTTACTATTTGTACCGTATTGGAATCCCAAGCGTCTTTGACTCGACTTATATGGTGGGAATTATTCCGCTTAAATTGAGAAGTCAAGAAAGGGACCAGGGTGTGCCACACGCGCGCGCGCGCCGCCGCCGGCCGGGCCGGGCCGGGCCTGGCCTGGCCTGGCCTGGCGTGGGAGGCGGGCGGGTGTTAATTTTTTAGCACTCTCTTGCTTTGATGGAGGGAGTTTCCATCCCTTCAGCTGCCCGTCTCCTGGAGAGTCACCGAGAGACTCTTCTCCTTCCTCCTCCTTCTAGCGGAGCCCAGGCTATATCAGGAGACCTAGTCCCTTCGGTACAGAGAGTTCGGTTCACATCCAGTCCACATCTCGCAGTGTCAAAGTTTCTCCATCTCGTTCCTCTGCGCGCACGGAGAGTGAGAGGGCAGGTGCCTCCGAAGCCCTTGCCGTGAGAGATCCTTGCACGGGGAGTACGGCAATTAGGTTTTTGGGGAGCGTCTACGCGACTGCCCGAATCCGCCGCCGTCGTCGTCGTCTTCTTCCTGGAGAAGCCGCTGGCATCGTCTACTTCCAGGAGTCCGTTCATCTTCTTCCCGAAGGAGAGTTCATCTTCATCAACATGACGCTTGAAATAGGACAAGGGTCGGGATCGGGATCATCGGATCGGTATAAACTGTTCATCTTCCTCATGCTTTATGTTTTCCAGATCACGCATGTTTCAGTAGGTTGTCTGTGTTGTTTCATTTACTGCCCTGTATATGTTTCATCAGTTCTGTCATGTCGTTTCATGAAATACCTGCTGTCTGTTCCTAGCACATCTGTTTCAGTTTTACAGTCATGCTGTTTCATATGTTGTCTTAGGTATGTTTCGTATGCTCTGTTGAACTGTTTCGTCAGTTCTCTGCTATCTGTTTTTATTAAGAGATATATGCCATGTCTATATGTTTCAGTGGTACTGTTACGTTGTTTCATATGTTACTGCATATCTGTTTCAGTAGTTTTCATATGTTGTTTCATGTGCAGTACAGTTATAACACTTGTTCCTTATATATATGATCATGTTTTATATATGCTTTATATGCTTCTTGTTTACACGTTCATTGTTGCTATGAACGTGCTTGATATCATGATCTTGTTTATAAATAATCTTTTATATGTCATCATCATAATGTTATTTTACAGAATTAAATTAACTTGGAAACTGTCTATTATTCTAACAATCCAAAACCTAATATTAATAGGCATTTTTCAAACAGAGGTTTTGCTGCTGCTTTGAAGCCTGATCTTTTTGATGGTAAAAACTTCTTGATGTGGAAAGCTAAAATGGAATTGTGGCTCACTGCTATGTATTTTTTTATGCCTCTGAGGGCAAGCCTGCTAACTTGTCTCCTGCGGATGATGCTAAGTTTAAGGGCGATGACAACCTCTTTCGAGGTGCGTGATTAGCGCACTTGATAAGAAATTCCGGAAAAGCTACCTCATTCATCCTACGAGGGAAAGAGCTGTGGGATGCACTTGTGGGAAAGTTTGGAGTTACGATCTTTGGTACCGAGCCGTATCTCATGGAGCAGTTTGTATGACTACAAGATGGTTGAGAACCGATCTCGTAGTGGAACAGGCTCATGAAATACGTGGCACTAGCTAAGGAACTTGAACTTTTCCTTGTCTTTTACGATAAGTTTGTGGGCAGCGGTATAATCGCCAAGTTACCACACTCTTGGAAGGACTTTGGCACCTCTCTCAAGCATAAGAGACAAGAGTTCAATGTTGAAGAACTCATTGGTATTCTTGATGTTGAGGAGAGGGCTAGAGCAAAGGACAATGGGAAATGTGTTGAGACCTCTTCTGCCAATGTGGTGTAGAAGAAATTCCGCAAGTGGGTTAAAAAGAAGGACCAGAAAAAGAAGGAGAACACTCCTAAACCCACTCAAACCACACAGTTCAAGAAACAAAACAACAATAACAACAAGAAGAAGAAGAGAGGTGGCTGCTTTGTGTGTGGCAGTGATGATCATTGGGCAAGTGAGTGCCCTGATCGCAAGTACATACAGGAGAAGAAAGCTGTGAACATGGTAACTACTGAAACTGGAGATGGAACATCTGGGTATGGTAATTCTTTACCATTTGTTCTTTTAGTTTGTAATTCACCTGAGTGGTGGATGGACAGTGGTGCAAATATACATGTGTGTGCTGATGTCTCTTTGTTTTCTACTTACCAGGTCGGGAGGTCTGCCGCCTTGTTGATAGGAAATGGGTCGCGTGCTCATGTTCTTGGTGTTGGTATGGTCATTCTGAAGTTTACTTCGGGGAAGACGGTGCCATTGAAGAACGTACAGCATGTGCCCTCCATCAAGAAAAATCTTGTTAGTGCTTCTATGCTATGTCGAGATGGCTATAGAGTTGTTCTTGAATCAAATAAATGTGTTGTATCGAGACATGGATTCTTTGTGGGTAAAGGTTATGATTGCGGAGGTCCTGTTCCGCTTATCGTTGCATGATGTGTGTAATAAACTTGTGAATTCTATTGATATTTCGATGAGTCGGATTTATGGCATTCACGATTTTGACATGCAAGTTATGGCTGTCTTATGCGCTTAGCAAATCTGAATTTAATTCCTAAGTTTAACTTGGTTAAAAAGTCTAAGTGCCATGTATGTGTTGAATCAAAACAACCTCCCAAGCCTCATAAAGGCTGCGAGGCGAGGAATTTGGCACCTCTAGAACTTGTTCATTCCGATAAATGCGAGATGAATGGAATTTTAACCAAAGGTGGCAAACGTTACTTTCTCACTTTTATAGATGACTCCACTAGATTTTGCTATGTGTATCTTCTAAAAACAAAAGACGAAGCGTTTAATTATTTTAAGGCCTATAAAGTGAAGTTGAGAACCAACTTGAAAGGAAAAAATAAAATGTTTAAGGTCCGATCGAGATGGAGAATATTTCTCAAATGATTTCGATAATTTCTCGTGTGGAACATGGTATTGTTCATGAGAGGACACCGCCTTTCTCACCTCGGTCAATGGGATTGCTGAACGGAAAAACCGCACCTTAACGAGTTGGTGAATGCCATGTTAAGCCTTTGCGGGATTATCCAAGGAATGGTGGGGTGAGGCGTTGCGGCATGACGTGTCATGTCCCGAATGAGTTCCTATGAAAGATAAAGAAATCACTCCATTTGAGAAATGGGAGAAAAAGAGATTAAATCTCTCTTATTTGCGCACTTGGGGTTGCTTGGCTAAAGTGAATGTGCCAATCAACAAAAAGCGTAAACTTGGACCTAAAACTCGTTGACTTGTATATTCCTTGGTTATGTTTTCCACAGTATTGGATATAGGTTCTTAATTATAAAATCAGATATTCCTGATATGTATGTTGATACTATCATGGAGTCAAGAGACGCTACATTTTTTGAGAATGAGTTTCCAATGAAGAATACACCTAGTAAAATAAGTCATGAGACTATAATTTTCCATGAGCATGAAGTGTCTATTCCTATAGATCATGCTGAGGATTCTCATGTGCACATCCCTGAGGAGGATGACACTATAGTCACTCGAAAGAGTAAGAGACAGAGGGTTGCAAAATCCTTTGGTGATGACTATATAGTGTACCTTGTGGAAGACACACCAACCACCATTCAAGAGGCATATTCCTCTCCCGATGCCGACTTGTGGAAGGAAGCGTAAGGGAGTGAGATGGATTCTATTATGTCTAATGGAACATGGGAGGTCGTTGACTGTCCATATGGGTGTCAACCTATAGGTTGCAAATGGATCTTCAAGAAAAAGCTTAGGCCTGATGGTACTATTGAGAGGTACAAGGCAAGGCTTGTGGCCAAAGGATACACTCAGAAAGAGGGTGAAGATTTCTTTGACACTTATTCACCAGTTGCTCGATTGACTACAATCCGCACTTTGATTGCCGTGGCAGCCTCTTATGGTCTTATCATACATTAGATGGATGTTAAGACAGCTTTCCTCAATGGAGAGTTGGAAGAGGAGATCTATATGGATCAGCCAGAAGGGTTCATTGCAGATGGTCAAGAGAACAAGGTGTGTAAGTTGATAAAATCCTTATATGGCTTAAAACAAGCACCCAAGCAATGGCATGAAAAGTTTGATAATACTTTGATATCTGCTGGCTTCTCTGTGACTGAAGCTGATACATGTGTGTATTATAGACATGGTGGGGGTGAGTCGGTTATACTATGCCTTTATGTTGATGACATATTGATCTTTGGATCAAATCTCAAAGTGATTGAGGAAGTAAAGAGACTTACAAACAATTTTGAAATGAAAGATTTGGGAGAGGCGATGTTATTCTTAACATCAAGCTTATAAAGGAAGGTGATGGTGGGGTAACTTTGTTACAATCCCATTATGTGGAAAAGGTTTTGAGTCGCTTTGGTTTGAGTGATTTGTGATCCTGCTCCCACACCTTATGACCCTAGCGTGCTATTGAGGAAAAATCAAAGAATAGCAAGGGATCAATTGACATACTCCCCGAGATCATTGGATCAGCGATGTATCTTGCTAGTGCAACTAGGCACGACATCTCTTATGCGTGAGCAAGGCGAGTAGGTTTGTTTCCAAACCGGAGATGATCATTGGCGTGCTCTTGAGAGAGTGTTGCGCTATTTGAAAGGTACTATGAGTTATGGTATTCATTATACCGGATACCCAAAAGTCTTTGGAAGGCTATTGTGATGCCAACTGGATCTCGATCTTGATGAGCTTTTTGCCACAAGCGGATATGTGTTCTGCTTGGAGGTGGCGCTATTTCTGGAAGTCTTGCAAGCAGACTATCTTAACTTGAAGTCTACAATGGAGCGAGAACTCACCGCATTAGACAACTGCTTTGGCCGAGGCCGAGTGGTTGCGTGATTTCCTAATGGATTTACCGGTAGTTGAAAAACCGATACCGGCTATTTCCATGAACTGCGATAACCAAACGGTGATTGTAAAGGTTAACAGTTCCAGGAACAATTTGAAATCCACAAGGCATGTTAAGAGAAGATTAAAATCTGTCAGAAAGTTGAAAACCTCCGGAGTTATAACGGTGGACTATGTCCATACGTCGAATAATGCGCGGATCAATTTACTAAGGGTTTATCACGCAATGTGATAGAAAGTGCATCGAGAGAAATGGGTATGAGACCCATGTGAAATCTACTATGGTGGTAACTTTGCTCTATGTGATCGGAGATCCGTGAAGTGGAGTGGTGAAACAAGCCGGGGAGTAGATTGAGAGGAAAGACCCTTTCTTGACTCATTTCGATGCACGTCTTTCCTATCTCAGTAGGCGGGTTGGTATTTACCTTAATGTATTCTAAAGGTGAGATGTTGTCCTACAGAACATCTATGGAGGAGTACATCTATATGAGTCAGACTGCTGGTCACAGTCTATGGGACTTGGGTAATCCCTAAATGTTCATGAAAGGCACAGAAGTGTGACTTATATGCTTCAAACAGCGGGGAAGCTTTTTGCTGCCAAGTATTAGCTAAGGACTTGAGTGAATCTCATCTCGCACAAAACTGTCAATCCAAGGCTTAGTCCATTGTTCGGTTGTGGTGAGTGAAACTCTTGTTCTAGGTGGATGTTCAACTTAACGGTCTCCATCGAAACACTGGTATATCAAAAGTTGTGGTTACGGCATTACACGAGTTTCAAACCCTAGAGTTTGGTGGGGATTGTTGGATTTATTATGGGCTAGGCCCATTTATAGATTTTAATAAATCAATAAACTCTATGGTTTGATTGGTGTGGGAGTTACTATTTGTACCGTATTGGAATCCCAAGCGTCTTTGACTCGACTTATATGGTGGGAATTATTCCGCTTAAATTGAGAAGTCAAGAAAGGGACCAGGGTGTGCCACACGCGCGCGCCGCCGCCGCCGCCGGCCGGGCGGGCGGGCACGGGCTCGGGCGGGCCGGGCCGTGGGCGTGGGGCGTGAAGCGTGGGCGTGGGCGAAGCGAAGCGGCGAGCGGCGCGTGGCGCGAGCGAGCGAAGCGACGAGCGAGCGCGCGGCGGCGGGTGTTAATTTTTTAGCACTCTCTTGCTTTGATGGAGGAGTTTCCATCCCTTCGGCTGCCCGTCTCTGGAGAGTCACCGAGAGACTCTTCTCCTTCCTCCTCCTTCTAGCGGCGCCCAGGCTATATCAGGAGACCTAGTCCCTTCGGTACGAGAGTTCGGTTCACATCCGGTCCACATCTCGCGGTGTCAAAGTTTCTCCATCTCGTTCCTGCGCGCACGGAGCGAGAGGGCGGGTGCCTCCGAAGCCCTTGCCGTGAGAGATCCTTGCACGGGAGTACGGCAATTAGGTTTTTGGGGAGAGCGTCTACGCGACGCGGAGAATCCGCCGCCGTCGTCGTCGTCTTCTTCCTGGAGAAGCCGCTGGCATCGTCTACTTCCAGGAGTCCGTTCATCTTCTTCCCGAAGGAGAGTTCATCTTCATCAACATGACGCTTGAAATAGGACAAGGGTCGGGATCGGGATCATCGGATCGGTATAAACTGTTCATCTTCCTCATGCTTTATGTTTTCCAGATCACGCATGTTTCAGTAGGTTGTCTGTGTTGTTTCATTTACTGCCCTGTATATGTTTCATCGCCCCTGTCATGTCGTTTCATGAAATACTGTTTAATGTCTGTTCCTAGCACATCTGTTTCAGTTTTACAGTCATGCTGTTTCATATGTTGTCTTAGGTATGTTTCGTATGCTGTTGAACCTGTTTCGTCGTTTCTCGCTATCTGTTTTTATTAAGAGATATATGCCATGTCTGTATGTTTCGGTGGTACTGTACGTTGTTTCATATGTTACTGCATATCTGTTTCAGTAGTTTTCATATGTTGTTTCATGTGCAGTACAGTTATGACACTTGTTCCTTATATATATGATCATGTTTTATATATGCTTTATATGCTTCTTGTTTACACGTTCATTGTTGCTATGAACGTGCTTGATATCATGATTTTGTTTATAAATAATCTTTTATATGTCATCATCATAATGTTATTTTACGGAATTAAATTAACTTGGAAACTGCCTATTATTCTAACAAGCGATAACCACAGTTTTACCTTTCTTCATGGTTGGAGGCTTATTCTACCATCAGAGAAATACGTGCTGGCAAAGTCACAAAAAAAAAAAGAAATACGTGCTGCAACTGCTAATGACCAAGGAAGGAATAACAGGACAAG